>CACVKI010145260.1:37379-66134 GCA_902732785.1 Trichogramma evanescens | reverse complement strand
AATGAAATACGAATTCACCTTTAATAACCAAGTCCTTTCATTAATATAATTTTTTATGAGGAAGCTCTTTGCCAATAAATTGGCAGCGGTTTTTCTATTAAAACACTGCCGCTAAAACGTCATGTCAGTACATTATCGTACGAGTGGAAAGTGGCTTTTAATATGTAAAACGACCTGTAGAGGTCACAATTTTCCTTGGTGCAGGGATCGCTGATTAAAGGTAATACATAGGTTTTGCATGAATTTCAATAGTATGAAAAAAACCTTAAACGCGTTTCTCTCGAAACAACATTTTTCGGCACTCGTGGAACGATATCTCGAAAAATATTGAACCGATTGAGCTGAAATTTGAACTGAAGCTTTAAAATAAGATTACTAAGGGAAGTACGTAGGATTTTTTGGATAAGTTAATTATTTAAATTTTTATAAACTATATTCGGAGGGAATTTTCTCGAATTTTTGACATTTTTTTTTAGAAACACGCAATTTTCACAATTTTCACTTTTGAGCTAAAATCCTATGTACTTCCCTAGAAAAAGCATTTAACTTTAAGACCTTTTTTGAAATTTTGTTCTAGATGCCATAGAAGTCGAGAAAGCTTTCCACCAGTCAAAAAATCGCTATTTTGTAAAATTGTGATATCTTCGCCATTTTGTGACTAAAACTAATAAAAAATTTTTTTTTCTTATAGTTCATTGCATGTATTATTAATCCTTAAAGTCCCAAATTAAAGTATTCATCGTGGCCCCCACAAAAAATTCGTAAATTTTAGTAATTTTCCAAAATCCTAGAGTGGTGTTACCCCTGAATCAATAAAAATTTTAAAAAATATGCAGAACCGTCCTCTGCGTCTAAAAATAGCTTTCATTGATATTATAGAATTTTTGTACTTTGCGCAGAGTTCACGCTAGAATTTTTAAGATGGAGACCTCTGGTTTGAACCAAATTTTTCAGAAAAATGCTCTTCATGGGTTGAGTTTTGTGAAATTTTTATGTAGACCTCAATTCCATAATTCAATATTTACTCAAAAGCAGCAATGAATTTTTTAATTTTTGGCTTTTTATTCATGTAACAATTTTTTTTATTAGTCTAATCGAAATTCTACAAAACTCAGCTTTTAGAGAATGTTTTTCCAAAAAGTTTATCTTAAATTTTCAAAAGTAACAGAAAATCTTCGAGACCTCTGGAGCAAATGTCAAAAACTAAACTTTTCAACAGAGCCGAAATCAAGTAATTGTGCTCCAAACATTATAAAATTTTACTACACATCATTACTGAACCAAGCATAATTAACACTCACTTATTACTCGTTCTCATATCAATTTAAACTATTTTCACATGATTTTATTCGCTGGCTCCTATACACATAGATTGTAGACATTTGTATCATCGGCTGCTCACTGTGAAAAACTATCGAGCACAAATATTTCAACCATTACAGTTAAATTTGAGCTTTGATATTTCAAATGTCTGTTCTTATCATATCTTAGCAATGTTTTTTAAATGTTTAGTGCGTAACAATTATAAATACTTCATTTTTTCAATTATTCCATTCTTAAATTCTATGAGAAAAATTTATATTTTCAATCTTTGGGTAGGAATTCTTTTGATATGAGTACTGATCAGTGTCAAAATAAGACTTGGACATGAAACAATGTATAATCTGTAAAAATGAAAGAAGGAAACATTTATCGTAATTTTCAATTCCAAAGATATGATGACAATAAATGCTACAAAAACTTGCAGCTGTAGAAAAAGATAGATTTATCTGCAATGATGCGCATTTTTAACTCGGCAAATCTCATCGCATAAATCCTTGATAGAAATTGAGTTGGTTGACACAAAAAGGCGAATAGTGAGCTGAAGCACGAGTGCAAAAGCGAGCAAAAGAAAACAAACAGTCGTCCGTCTATCTCAGCGTTTCTTATTTCTTTTTTCAATTTTTCTCTTTTCCCATATTTACTTTCGTAGAGGCAAATAACATACCAGCAGCAAGTTCTGATATAACATCTCTCGATACTCGCACCTCTGATTTTCGTATGTTTGGGTACTTCATATATTCATATTTCTACGTATACATACATACATACATACATACATATATACATAGAAAAATGCATACGTTGTGTGCTGTACGTCAACCTGAATGAAGCATATTTTAGCTGACAGGAGAGAGAGAGAGAGAGGAGGAGGAGGATTCAGGAAAATCAGTTGTCCCGATTTTATGTCTTCAAAATTGCGGCACTGTAAATTTTTTTTGGTCACTGCTGTTGTCTTTAAACTTAAGGGATGCACATCTGTCTTTGTTATTTTGTTTTTATACATTGTCTTTCAATAAGATCAATAAGGATACTACGAGGAAATTATTTTTACATTCCGATACTTTCGTTAAATAATACAATTTCAAAGAGTTCTTTATAAGATCGATTTAACAAATGAAAATTCCCATTCTACCATTACTTTTAAAAGAATATTTAATTTTTGCTCTAATGCAAAGAAAAGTGATTTTGATAATATAAGCAAATATGAATCGTTGAGTTGAAGGAGTGCACTAGTGTGAAAAAAGGAAATACTATAATACGTCTAAAGCGTAACGAGCCTTTAATTTTGTGGAGAAAAAAAGCACTTTTTTTAAGGTTGCTGTGCTTTACCCTGTTCCATTTTGATCATATCACGTATGTTGCAGTAGGTGAAAAATCGCTTTTTGTTTTTACAGTAACGATATCCACCTATCTCTCATTGGATCGGTATCTGATAAGCATCTCTGAGACAGTCTGTCGATATCGGCTTTTCCCGTGAGAAGATAGAGAAAGAGAGAGAGAGACAGACAGACAGACAGACAGAGATACTCGCCAGAGAAACATCTATGGACGTCTCAATATGTATAATGTCATAGAATCTTTTGATTAAATTTTTCCCGCTATTTGCACTCGACTTCTATTTAGAAACCTTTTACACAATCGATTTAGTAATTTGAAAAATACTGTAAAAAAAATGGAACGATATTAACCATACGGTAAATCTTAAACAATCTCTAGTTTCATTTTGTGATCTTTACAATCTTAGTAAGAAATTTGAATACACTAGAAGTCATAAAAAATGAAACGCTGCAGTTAATAAGTCCTTTTGGTAATTTTCTTAATTTGCGTTGTTGTATATTATGTAAGGAGAGTGCATTTCAAACGATTTTCGCAATACTTTGAAAGCATCGTAAACATTGAAGAAGCATTGACCTCCTTACTTTTGGTATTTTCATATTCATTGAAAATGACTGGACACCCTGTTGAATTCAGTTGCTAACCCCTAAAGGCTAGGCGCGAGAAATATGCATTTCATACAAAGAATCAAACTCATTCCGAGCTTACTAGAAATTTTGTACTGAGCTGGCCTCTTCTGGCCTGCAGCACGTTGGACGTTTTTTGAAATCATAAGCTTTGAATTTCAATATGCCGGTATATTTTTACATTTTTTTTCTTTCAATCCTTCGAATTATAGTGACCCCACTAACTTAAATGGTTGATATTTTTGCTGTATAGTTTATGCAACTAAATTTTTTTCTCTGCAGTTTTAAAAACGTCTTTCTTTCCACTTTTATGTTCTTAAAAAGTTCTATCAAGTTGATCCCATTTGATGCTTGTTATTTTAAAATTTTCATTCTTTTTATTGTGTTAAATAACATAAGTACATAAGTAAACGTAATTTTCGCATTTTTTTGAATAACTCAAATGTTTCTTCACAATTTCACTTTTTAAATACACTACCCAACAAAATTATCGCAACAAAAAATTTCATCGAAATTTTGTCAATTTTCAAATGCTTCTATCTTGGTATATTTTGATCATATCGGAAAAAATGTTTTTTGATTTCTTGAAAATTTTGTCTTATATAAATCTTATTAAATCGATATATATTATGTATAGGTTAAAGTCAATATCGAGTTACAAGTAGCATTTGAGCGCAACACTAAAAATGATTGAAAAAAAATTGATTGTTTAATCGTGTCCATGGGCTACAGCAATTAGTTTATCAGAATTTTACATACACCATCACAAAGTACACGTTTCAGCGAGTAATTTAAAAAAAATAGAGCTCCCTACGATAATTTTTGACCCATGTAAGTCGTTTTAAAAGTACCATTTAAAGTACGTAAAATCACTCGTTTCGTTCTCGCGTACATGAATCCCGTAATATGATAATATCTCATAAACTCCATAGTTACTAGTGTAAAAACTTTACAAATGCATTTTCTGGCACGTTTTTGTTGAAATTTCGTTTTTTTCACGATTTAACGTTGTATATTATTACGAATAGATAAAACGAATTCATATATTTCATTTCTCACGAAAGTTTTAATATAAAAATTAAATTGACTAGAATCAAATTTTTTCTTGTTTTACAAAATGAATACTACGAGTAAAACCTTCTATACGAATTAAGACTCGATAAAAATTGTCTAGTAAATTTAGTTAAGATAGTCATGAAACAATGAAAAGTACATGGTAATATGTATTTCGTCTTAAAATGGTTTCAAACTAATTTTTTTACTTGTAAACTTAACATTCATATGTTGAGCGGCGTAGATTTTTATTTCTGTGCAAAATAAGATTCACCCTACTATTTATGAACATCCATCAGAAGTAGCTGTCAGTTAACGCTCCTTTGGCTTACACTATCTCAAATTGAAAACGAATTTGATTTGTTAAAAAAGTTTTGAATCAAGTTTTCAATTAAAATTTTCGATTAATTTTAAGATTCGGTAATGAGAGTTCACATTATCTCAATATACAATCGAATTTAATTGGACAAAATTGATATTTAAACATATTTTTGATTTAATTTTTTATATTTCAACTCCTTTAATGATATAGCTCTTGTATATAGTTCATAAATGAATAAAAAAGTAATTTTACTGATTTATTGGCGTTTCTTATTACGCTAGTGAATTGGTGAATAAAATGATAACTTTGCTTTTAGAGCAGTTGCATTGTTTAATCTTTAATATAGTTCCTGTGCTTTCGTGAAAAATGTTACGTTGCATCGAAGAAATTTGAGTCAGAAAAAATATTACAAAGAAACACATGTTTCACTACATAATATTTAATGCGACTCAATTCTTTGTATTACTCATTCGCACAATATCATTTCGTTGCATAACTCTTTCTCATTGCTGTAACAGTCAAAAGCTTTTAAAAAGCTCATATCTCCCTACTGCTAAGAATTTGCACTCTGCAACTCGAAAAGAGAATGCAAGTGTTGACGAGTGCATCTGCGTCACTAGTACGAGAGTAAATGCATGCTCAAGCTGGAACTTTTTGCATCTATATTTAGGAACGCGCTAACGACAACGACGGTGGTGGTGACGACGATTGCCTGCCTTGCAATAAGCAACGTAGCACCAGCAGGTAGAAAAGCGTGACAAAGTCGCGCCAACAGCACTAAAAACAATGAAATGGAACAAGCCAGCCAGTGCGTGCATGAAAGAGGGCTCAGCTTTTTTATTCGCGTCGCGCTCGCTCGACCGTCTCTTAAAAGCTTTTCATCTTTTGTGTATGAGCTTTTTATCATCGAGCGCGCGTGCGAGTCTGATGTTGCGTGTCACGAACGCCCAAGCTTGTCATTCCTTTTTTGCACTAGCTGTTGCCATGACCCTCCTCTCTTCCTTTTTTTTGCTTCTTTTTCTGAAGTTCATCCTTCTCTTCAAATCGCGTAATCTTAGTCTGTGCTTGGGTTGCATGTACCTTACATTTACATCTTCCATGCACGTATACGTCTACAGTGTTGTTGCTATGACAAGCTTGTACCTTAGTGGCACATCACGCTGAATGGACTCTGTAATTGCGCGTTTAATATTTCAAAAGCTTAGCTCTACGTATATTACGCGTTGACTGTGCGCGTGCACGTTTGTATGTGCGTGTAAGCGCACGAAGATACTGGCAATTCAACAGAGCCCACTATGTGCAGAATGAGCTACTAGCCGTACCATAGACTTTTCGAACTATGCAGCTTCCTTTCTTTATATGGTTGACGTCTCCCTAGTCGTATTCTTTTCCACCAACATCATGAGCTTTTCTTTTTGAACCTTTTCACTTTCATCGTTTGCTAGATTTTTTACACTCACTTTTCTTTTTATTATCATAGTTTATATTAACATGTGTCTTATTAAAAATGTGTTAGTATACGTCTGCAAGAACTTGCAACACTATTTTGATGGAGATAAATTAAAAACTTTTCACGGATAAATTAAAAATAGTGACACGTTTTGATTTTATATTCACTGCATTTTTTTTTATGGTCGAATCTAAAAAAATGCAGTTTTTTCATTTAAAAACTGCATTTTTTTTAATGTGCTTGTGCATTGACATCTGGACACTGCTTTTGTGGACCCAAGTAGTTAATATGCATTGCAAAGGGTAAAAAAACTTTTTGTAAGCTCCTTTTATTCTTCCAACCTTGTATCATGTTTTATGTCTGGGTCTAATATCATATCATCTGTACTTACAATAAGATCCTTTTATCTTTGGTTTAAAAATCTTCACCATACTTTTTTGAGGATCTCCTAGTTCATATTAATCAAGTTCCTAATAATCATTTTAATCACTTAGGCCCTGAAAAAAGTGATAGAGTAAATGGAAGTTTTATATACATGGTATCAGACTTACTCAGACAAGTCCAACTGCCTGAAAAATATTGGTACACTAATTTTTAATAATACCTTTTCAAACAATGAACACTTCAGTTCAATTTATTCAATACTTTCGGACACTCGGTTGAAGTGATTTTACTATATTTTAAGTATTTGATTACCTCATCAACAATTCCGAAAGTACACAGGAGAAATAATGCGGCTATAAAAACGGTGCCAAAGTCAATTTTAAATTAAAATGGTGTGATATATAGATGTGAAAAAATTTTTATATGATCGAGTCGATGTTTCATAGAACTCCTCAGGACTGAACTATAGCCGCATATGGCTAGAGTACATTGGTAGTCAATTATAAATAGTAAACAAAGTACATGGAGACGCTACACAAACCTGAAAGATGAAACATAAAAAACATTTTATGCTAACCCAAAGCTGAAATTGGACAGAACTTCAAGTGCAAGTTTTGAAAATATGACCTTTTTTAAGAATATAAAATTAACATACTTTTTCATGCACAAGGGTGTTTGAAAAATTAGAAAAAGTTGAAACGAAATCGAGTCATGACCAGTGAAAGAAAATGGTTTTTAAGTGCGTGCAGACTTAAAAATTCAGTTGACAAGCAGTGTGTTTTTTTCCCGTTCACCTTATTTGGAGACTCACCAGGAACGTCCGTTTTGGACATTGCACGAGATAGAGCATTTATGATTCTTCAATGTTTTTTCAGCTCGCCTACGTCTCTCGTCCCCCGCATAATGTTTCACGGGTTTTGAAGGATTTAGTAACCTATGCTCCGAGAGTTGACTCACGAGCAAACGGCCTTATTATATTTAAAGTGGGATCCGAACCATTTCAAGCCCAAATTTGACCTCAAATGAGTAGTGTGTGTTTCTTATCAGTAATTTGTGTAAGGTTAATAGCTAACAGGCATAAGACACGTTAAATAGAACATTTTTATACCTATAGATTGACGATATCTATATCAAGTGCGGTAAATTATTTATATTATTAAACCAACGTGTCGCAGAGACCGCCTTGGTCTCCCAATTGAGACGTAGAATAACATTTACAACTCAACCAATTTAAAATGTGACTTTATATACTACAATGAGAGTACAACCATTTCCGTGAACCTTTTTCGTATACTTTGCGTGTTAAATTTTTTCTTTTGTATTTTCTGGCAAATTGGGTTTTCTTCGTGCAATAGTCATAAACGCAATATCGAACGAGATCGCAATCTGACCCATAAGTCGCCCTGCACAAACTTTTAAGCATCCTTTTTCCATTTTATAGATAGAGGACAACAAATTCTACTCAAAATTTTTATAAAAAAATGTTTAATTAAAAGTCCCGTTTAAGCTCTTAACTCTTTAATTTTGAAAAATAAGAAGGTTGAGAATGATATACGCTGTGTAGTTTATACGATTTCAAACTTACACAAAATAACAAGAATTTCACGAAAGCTGGAGATTGTAACCATCTATCTAGAAGTAAAGAACTACGCCAAAAAAAGATAATACTACTGAATGATTAAGAAACGTACGAGAAAATGGACCACAATTCGCTTGCTATTTTACAATTGAATACCATGAAACTACTGAAAGAAGTCAATGCCGAATGTGGCAAAAAACTTAGCATATTCCAAATTTCGTTGAAAGACATGTCTATAGCGAGGGCATATGACCTATCAAGATTCAAAAAACTAACGCTTTAACCTAACTTGCTACGTTCGTTAGGTATTTTAGACTTTTTTTGAGAAACTTCTGATTTTGATTTAAAAGAAAAAAACTATTATAATAGTTCTATATATTATATATGAGCAGTTTTTTCATATATGTACCACTTTTGTGCGGGGGGTTCTCGGATCTGCCCCAAAATTTAGTATGTTATTTGTGTATGTGAAAATAGCTTTCAGGTAAATTATTAGCCCTCCAGGGGCCTTAGGGCCCAATTTTGGGCCCCTCGAGGGTCCAAAATAGCCTTTTTTACGTATTTTTGCGTATTGTTCAAATAGTTGTAACTCTGGCACCGGAGCATATTTTTTAACCCAGAGGGTCGCATTCTTTAGGTCAAGACATGTACTTTGAATAAATAAATCATGCAGAGCTCGATAAAAACACCCCCGGCTACGGGGTGGCATGGAAGAGGGATGAAAAATCGCAAAATGGTCGTTTTTGAGCTTTTTTTAAATTGATGTAGAAGACGATTGTATTGACGTATCGACTTTTGCAATATTCCATTTGAAAGGTATTTTTATTACCTTTAAATCGCCGCATTCAGACTTAAGATTGGTTCAAGAACGACAGATATACAGCTGTTTGAAGATATCAACATTGTGAAAAAGAACGTTTTTCAAGATTTTAATAGGCTGTAACTTTTTTTTAGTAACATGAATCTCTTTGAAATTTTATGTGAAAGTAGTTGATTATATGTACTTTGAAGCCATGCAGGTTAGGATCTAGATATTTGCCTCTACAACCAAGAACGAGGCCCCGGAAATCCGGTATTTTAGCCTTTATATAGGCAAAATACATTATAAAGTGGGCGGCAAAACTTTTTGGTAACTCCTGAAATTATGGCATAGTAAACATTGAAAAAAAATTAAAAACCCCATACCCAACGTATTTTTCGACGAGAAATCCAATGGTAACCTTGAATTTGACCTTGAACATAACCTCTAAGCTATAGCGAACCAAAGTGATTTTTTGCACGGTGACCCCCATTTTTTCATTTCAGATTTCAAAAGAGCGGAAAACTTCACGTTTAAATACATATTTTTTTTTTTCAAGGTAATAAAAAGGGCGCCACAGTTTGAAAATGAAGCCATCATTTAACCTAATATTAAGCTCAGCCAAAGAGTTTATTCTCGATTTATGGCGTCCTTATAGTGATCTAAAAAGAAAATATTTTTTTAAACGTGAAATTTTCTTTTCAAATCTGAAATAAAAAATGGGGGTCGCCGTGCAAAAAATCAATTTTGGTTCGCTATAGCTTAGAGGTTATATTCAAGATCAAATTCAAGGTTACCATTGGATTCCTCGTCGCAAAATACGTTGGATATGGGGTTTTTGATTTTTTTAATGTTTACTTTGCGATAATTTCAGGAGTTACCAAATAGTTTTGCCGCCCACTTTATAATGAATTTTGCCTATATAAAGGCTAAAATACCGGATTTCCGGGGCCTCGTTCTTGGTTATAGAGGCAAATATCTAGATCCTAACCTGCATGGCTTCAAAGTACATATAATCAACTACTTTCACATAAAATTTCAAAGAGATAAATGTTACTAGAAAAAAGTTACAGCCTATTAAAATCTTGAAAAACGCTCTTTTCCATAATGTTGATATCTTCAAACAGCTGTATCTCCGTCGTTCTTGAACCAATCTTAAGTCTGAATGTGGCAATTTAAAGGTAATAAAAATACCTTTCAAATGGGATATTGTAAAAGTCGATACGTCAATCCAATCGTCTTCTACATCAATTTAAAAAAAGCTTAAAAACGAGAATTTTGCGATTTTTCATCCCTTGGAGATCCAAGCACTTTTTTCAGCTTCACTGCGTAATATATAAGATATTATATCTCTGATAGATAGACCTACAAAAGTTTTCGCTATGATATTATTCAAAGAAATATCGTGTGTCATAAAGCGACCTTAATCTCATAATGATAATAGTTTTGACTTTAAGAATAAGATTGCGGACATCTCCATACCGTCTGACTATGTTTTAATATCCCTTAACATAGCCATTATACTCAAATCCGCTAGCGTCAGTTTTTTTGCAACCACTCCTAAGGACAAGACTCATAAAACTACTGAACCTCCTAACCGGCTCAATTCTGTCCAGCTATCTTAAACAATTCAACTAATTTTATTACAAACTGGCCAGTCATCATTGGCCCACCGATCAGACTTCAGTATCTCATATATACAATCAAATTATTTACTTATTGTCTGGTTATTATACTGACAAGTTGTAATAAATTTTTCATTTATTCGATAACGAGTCCCTGTACAAAAAAGCATAGAAACTGCTTAGAATTAGTCGAAGAATACGTATAAATTTTTCAGAATTTTTAAAAATAAGATTTGGAATTTGGTATTAAATTTTGAGTAAATTGTGAACATTTAAATTAAATATATTATTCATTTTTCTGAGGATCATAGCCAATGGTGCACCGAACAAAATGACACCTTATACAACTGAATTAACGTTTGTGATGTACAGCGTTGAAGGTCTGTGGTTTTATAACGCTTTATTTAAATATTTTTAAGTATCTGACTGGACAAAGTACTTTCAAATTGGGAATTACAAAAGACTAGAAGATTATGAATATTGTATCGAAAAATATTTTTCAACTTATAAGTCATATTTTAAAAATAAGGAACTGCTCATATCTACGCCAAAAAATATTCAAATAAATTTTTGAAGAGATTTTTTAGAGAAGTAACGCAAAAAACGATCCGTTAATATAACTAACAGCGTGCGAAATAACCGGACTAGTGTATGAATTGTAAGCGAATGTATTCCCTCAGGAAACTTCCAAGGCTAAACTGAAACACCCGAAATATTACGCGTAGTAAGCTCGTTAGAGAGCTTTGGCTTTACATGAATGTGTTGGTGTATATAGATACACATGCATACTCGCGCGAAAGAGCAAGAGAACGTACGAGTAAGCGAGAAAGATACGCAGAAGCTTTCTCTCCCGTTTACTTGTGCTACTGCTGCTGTTGTAGCAGCTTGTGGTTTCACAACCGCAGTCCTTTTCTCGCAGCGATAGTAGTAGCTCTAGCAGCAAGCCCTTGCAAGCTTCGCTTGCGGAAGCCCGCTTTCCTTTCTACTTTCCTACGTGTATGTCTCGAATGCAGCATTCGAGCTGCAATGCTGGTGCTATTTTGCGCACGCTTTCGCCAGTTTTCACTCTATTTCACTTGGATACGCGAAGCTTTCAAAAACCGCGAGTAGTAAACATAACACATTGCAAGCTTCGGAAAGCATATCAAGTCTCTCTTTCTCTCTTACACTATCCCACTTTCTACGTGAAGAGAAACTCATTCGGAGCCATGTGTGGCGTGACTAGTTATAGTATTTACGTGTATGATTATTATTGGCGTTGTATTTGCTCGGCAAAGTACTGATGATTTTCGCCATTATCATGACGTCTGATACTGTTTAACTTATATCCTTTAGCTGGCTAGCATTATTTTCGATTTTTGCTACGTGCTGTGCAATAGAGTCGTTCGGTGATTTCCGATATTCGTGAAACTTTGTTGTCAATGCCAACTTGTTAGATGTGCTCTTCTGCTCGTGGATGTTGGAGAGCTTCTTCCACTTTTCGTTAGCTGATGCACAATTCACTAGATAGTCCAGTTGGCTGTAATCTATGGACGACGATAATGCGAACATCGCTTTCGCATCTTTTTTTGTCCACTCTTTGACTTTGGTAGCGTTGGCTTTATCTTCTCCGGGTTCAGGCTTCGTCTCGGTTCCCTCTATGATCTCCAAAAGATCGTGTGCAACGAGAACGGCTTTGATCTGGAATTTCCAAAGCTCGAAAATTTTGTCCGTTGAACTTAGGGATATTTTTCAGGTCTGAGACGTCAGCCATCTTGATAAAATTCTTGCACTTCGTTAATACGTTCTAAAAAACTTCACAAATAAAACAAAACCAAAGCACTGATAAAAGCAAACTTCACTAAAACGAAAGGCCCATAACCTGTTAGCAGAGTGAAAATCAAATGCAGGTTTGTATTTGTAATAAATTTATTATATTAACAAAAAGGAAAGAGAAAAAGGAGTCGATGTGACGTACTCCGTATCAAGAAAAAGAATGAGTTACATATATAGGCACGTGGGCCCGGAGTGAGAGAGAGAGCAGCGCAGCTGTTCTTCCCACCACACTCGCGCGCAGCACAGCTCGGAGCGCAGGCGGTAGTTATTATTCTTACATGATACTTACTTAGATGCATGTAGATAATTATTTCTTTATTTTAAAAATTTTCAAAATTCTTTAAAATTAATTTTTATATATGTTTTTATACGCCCATGTAAATTATTATCGAGCCTAATGTACTCAAAATCTTCTCTCTGTATATATTTACTTTCATCTATTGGTTTTTTCTTATTTTGTTTAGAGCAGCTGAGGCTGAAGATATACATACCATTCGAAAAACCTCTTTTTTCAGCTTGCAAGCTCTGCATGTGAGATTTTCAGTAATAACTCGGAACTGCAAATAACTTTCGTTACAGTTAGTCCTATAGTCTCTGCATAAGTATTTCAGGACAAAAAGCAGCAGCTCACTTGTTGCAAGATCTGCACGCAGTTATGTACATACTTACATTACAGACCATAGCTCAGCTAAGATCTGTTATGCACGTTTACTGATTGATGATATGCTTTAATCATTTGAAAGTTGTTTTATATATAAAAATAATCTTTATTTTTTGGCTGAGGTTGTTCATTTGATTTTTTACAATAAAAGATTATTTACAATACAATAATTTCTAACTGAATTTTAAATACCTAATCACTGTTTATATACTTTTTTAGTTTAACATTTAATATTAAGGAGTGTAATATTATGAATAATTGCAATAGTTATATCATTGTAAAAATATTATTGTAGGGTATCGGACGATAGGAAATCTCCCATCGAATCCTAAAATCCTTTCTAAGCAATTTTATCCATTTCAACTAAAGTTACAACAGTAATAATATTTCCTAGCGATACAGCGCTTACTAACTCCAACTAAACACCTATATGCCACTACCCCTTGCCTGTAAATTAGTGTACATGCGTTCTAAGATGTAGAACAGAGATTCATGATTTAATTGTTTTTTTATCAGTAGAAAAGGCAATTCAATCCTTCTTCTTCATTGAGCAACCGAGCCGAACACATCTCTTTCACACTTGGTCCGAACTTTGTGCTTGCTTTCAGCTATAAGTTGCGTCAGTTGTACATCCAAACCTTCTATACAGTAAACTTTTTAAATATTTACCTTTACTAATTTTTTAACCGAATTAATAAATTCAATCAATAGAAAATATCAAATCAAGCGAGTTACTAGTTATTATTTAGCCGAGCGAAGCGAAGTCCTACCTAGACCTAGTAGATCGAGTTCGAAGCACTTAACACAACAATGCAAAGAAATCGCACATGGATGCAGTTCATGCTTGTAGAAAATCTAAAGCGCAAAGATTATCTGGAGACATTTGGACGCTATTACAAAAGCATCCGGTATAATTTTGGAAATTCATTCACATAAATATAATTCAATTTTTAAAAAATAAAGTATTTCAAACTGTTATTAATTTCTTTGCTATTGTGAAAAACCTTCCGTCTATTTTGAAAATCCCTGGGTAATTTGGAGAATAAGAAAAACTTTTGGTTACTTGGAAAATAATAATCATCCCTGTACCAAGTGTATTCAATATTTAATACATGCTAATTATTGAATTCAATTGTAAACACTTATGTTCTAATTGTATAAAATCTTTCACGATAAACAATTAAAAATGATAATACTGAAAAATTTGAAGAATAATTATTTGTATAGTTATTACTTAACGATTGAAATGTACTAATTTATTTAAATTAATTAATAATATTATAATTAATTAAACAATTATTTGGAATTATTATATTCTAACAAATTTGATTATAAAAATGTTCTGTAAAATAAGAAAAGTTGGTTTTTCTATATGCTTCAAATAATATACGTAAGTTGATTGAATTAATTTATCATTTGATATATAAGTGTAGTATTTAATCATAGTTATTAAAATAAATTATTTGCTTAGCTTAAGCAACAATTGTTGCCACTAGTTTATCTACATGAAGAACAACAATTCTCAGTGCAGCTCAATTGGTTGAAATATGGCTGTAGCTATCGGCAATGTTTAGGCTACATAAAAAGAATCCCACATTTACAGCGTAGCGCTAAAATTTAACGTTACAGAGTATACAAAATATCACAGAATTTTTATTTTTAAAAATGACTAAAAAAGTAGGTAATGTTTAAATTTATTTTGCTAAGAAATTAAATTTGTTGCATGTTCAAACCCTACCTTATAACAACAGACAGCTTACCGCACATAAATAAACTCGGTGCATGAGTTTTCGAGTCGAGTTGCCATCATTAAATAACATTCGTCCCGCAGCTGTGCAAGCAAGCTACCTCTCGTTTGACTTTTATAAAACTGGAGCAAAGTAGGAATAGGGAGGCTGGTTTTTCTATTCTCAAGAGACGAGTTTTCTACTTCAGCCAGACGTATAAAAAACGCTTTTCATGGTATGTGGGAGGATATAACTAGTTTGCTGCCATGAATTGGCTTGGCTACCAGGAACTCTCACATTGCTTCTCTTTCTTATCTTCCTTTAGCTGGCTGGCATTACGTATTCATTTGTGATTTCTCACTACCTCGCACATATGGAATAAGTATATTTGTAGAAAAGACCTTCAAGCGTTGCACGATATTAATTGTTTTCAGAGATTTCCCAAGAGACTCTATTGTCAATTTTTTGTTTTTTGAACTTTTGATGGAAATAAACACGCCAGCTATGTTGCAATTATCTAAAAATTCAGTGAGTATAAACTCGATAGAATATAATAATTTTTTAACATTCTCAAGTTAAAATTTTTTTTATACCACGATTTTTTTACAATATGAGGATAGGTCAGATAGATTTTGAATTATACAATTCACCGTACTTTTTCCATTCTGTAAGAAAATTTGTCGTAGCTATCTTATTTTCGTTATTTTGAACTTCACATTTTATTGAATATTCTTAAAATAAATATTTATTATGCGAGTTCATAATGAAGAATTTCTATTAATTGTTTATTTGGAAAAAAAATGTTATGATTTTTGACATTTAGTAAAGAATTCCAGTGAAAATTTCTCTTTAAATAGTGGTCAATACCTTATATACAATTCAATCATAAAATCAATACTTGACGGTTTGTGTTATAACCGAAGAAGTTGAGTCTCTGCATTCTATACCAAGTTAGAGAAAAAGAAGGAAAAAGTTATGAAATAAAAGAACAACACAATGATCATGAGTGACCATACAGACTTTTAAGGATGATACGCCAATTGTGATTTTGAGATTTTTAGTATATAAGCTCCGTACTAAAGCAGATAATAAAGAAAAGAACATCTTTGTGGCCTTTATCCGTGGGCAGTTTAACGGCTGTAGCTTTGTACGACATCTTATATGGTGCTTACAGCCATCCATTGGACATCATAAATGCCACGCACCAAACCATGTGACCGCTTCGCTGTGTGCACATTTATATCATCGCATTGGCCTTTACTTACTTTGTTCATGACGTGCAGGAAATACTACTCTTTATGATACTCATATAAAATATCTATTTCGTATATGCTTCGAATCAAAAAAGGATCATTATTTTTCGATACACGCTATATACATCTAAAAAAATGAATTTACTAATATAAAATTTTACGATATCAATCGGAATCTTGAGAACAATCATTGCAGTTTCAAATGAATTTTCAATGCAAAAGTATATTCCTATTATAAGCCTTGCAGAAATGAGTGTTCAAGTATATCGAATAACGATTCCATTTTTATACATTAAATTCCCTATTTTAGCGAGAATCGCAGTATCGCAAATCATTGTTGATCGGAGCGTAACGCTCGATAAGTCGGTGAAGTGAGCAATTAATTATTGTCAGAAATTAGTGAACTGATTAGCTCTCAATTTTGTGCAGTTAAGAAAGAGAAAAATGACAACAATTTTTTTCGTTAAATTGAGACGTTGAATCAGAATTTCAATTAAAAAGTAGTTCGAACAATGGAATAGTATCATTTATTTGTGGATGCAAAGAAGCGTACTAACATTAAGTTAAAAGGGCTTATGCTGATTAAGGAATTGATAAAATATTCCCGCCAGTAGTTGCATCGTGCTCATAGTTTTTGACTAACAATAAAAAAATCGAGTAAATTAATATCAAGAGTATAGGCTCAGTCCTAGCACATTAAAGTACTTAGCGGGGAGGCAGCAGTGTTGAATCTGAAGAGGCAGTCAGCTCGCAAACAGACTTTGTAATCTGCAGCACTGGTAGCAGTAGATGTAGCTAACCGCTGTAAAGATTATGTATGTTTATGGCGGGAGCAGAACAAACAGCTAAAAGAGAGAAACAGTAGCCCACTGGATGATTTGGATAGTAGTTGATAGATGTTTCTGAGCTAGTTGTATGTAATTTCAGTGCAACTGCTGAAGATAATACCAAGAAACACGTGGTGCAACCTTATAAAAATTGAAATTGTTGATGTTTAACCAGTATCAGCAGTAGTAGTGGCAGTTTTGCATTTGATAGCCTAAGCTTTACTAATAATTGATAAAATTTGCATTCGTTACATTTCTACAATTGTCAGCTGTGCAAAAAACACATTTGAAACTGGTAGTATCATTTCAAAGTGGACATTGAAAAATAGTCATTCCTAAAATTTTAGTCCTTCAGGTTTATCCTTCATTTTCTTTTAATTTTATTTTTATTTTCTGCAGTAAATATGAAATAGTATATCACTAGTCCACAAAATACAGAAAAGTCACAAAGGACGTGTAATTAGCAACCGAGGGCACGCGATCTGGGACTTTCTTTCTTAAAGGCCTAGGCCTGTATGCTATTTTCCATACCCAGTGGCCCGAAAATTGTTCTTCCTGCTTTGCGCCGTGGCAGGGAAGTGGTCACTTTCGGGCCAGTGGTATGAAAAATTATTGAATCATGATTTTTCATGGAACATTTTATGAGGAATTCAAATTTGTAAAATTTGAAAAATTAAATTAAATATCAAATGAATTTTAAAGTGAAAAATTACGTTCATAACCTCGAAGTCACTTGAAAAATAAAAAAAGTTGGTTATCTCCTTCGAATGAATCAATATTCAAATAATGTAAAGCGATTCAATGCTTTACACAGTACATACAATTCTTTGGTTCCGAATCATTTGCATTTAGCATTTACTCACATTAAAGTTACATAATTTATTACGATTAAAATATCGCAATACGATCATGAGATTTGAATATTATTTGTAAAAATTGCTAATTTTGGCATTTGAAATTAAATTTACCTGAATTATTCAATTTAGTTTCATTGAAAAAATTGTTAAAATGTCTAAAAGAAACAAATTCAGCGTGCAATCAAAGCTAATAATTTGAGAAAAGTTTAATGATCTAGGAAAAAAAATAAGTCACCGATTGACTCTGAAAAAACTCAGCGCGTTTCTCTGTAATCACAAAGATCTTTCAAAAAAGTGAGTTGAACTATACATATCTGTTAATGATTATACAAATTTTTTGCGAAAAACTAAAAGAATCGGTACAGATGCCTACTTAAAATCTCCTTATTCATGCATCACATAATACCGAACGTGCCTACGAAGACAATCACTCATGCGAATGCGGTAAAAAAAATTTTTCTTAGAAATCTGCGGCGAAAAAAAACTCTCTTTCAAAGAAGCGGTCAAGAAAATTTCTCTAAAAAATCTGCGATCAAAAAAATCTCTTCAGAAAAATAAAAAAAAACTTAAAAAAAATTCAAACAAAAAATAAAAAACAAAAAAAATAAATTTTTGGAGAGATTTTCTTGACCTCATCTTCGACAGAGAGTTTTTTTTCTCCGCAAGTTTTCAGGAGAGATTTTTTTGATCGCGCATCACTGGAACGGTGATACTCATCGTAAGCACGGTCGATACGATCATCCAGATAATATAATCAGAACTAGTTGTATCGATGCTGGCGTATTACGCAATTGGTACTGTATGTTCATTTGAAGACAGGTGAAACCAATGAACACATTTTTATTTCATTTAAAGGATCAAAAAATCTACTGTTCTCCATCTTTCCTGCAAAGGTGTTTACTTTCGCATCGCGCCTAGGCTAGAAGAAGCAGCCCTTTTGCCCACTTCTGCAGTTTTGGCAGACGCACAGGTTGCTATGGCCAGTTTGACCTAGCAAAATAATATTTACCATTTGGTTGCTCGAATGACTGAGCCTACTACTTTATTTTATATAAATGTTCATGATGCTCGCCCCTCCAACTAGCATCAATAGTTGATAAATAGAGCCAACTCCATACAAAAATCTTAGCATAAAAATAACTACTGTATGTAAGCCGAGATCGCCTCGGCGTCATTATCTCGTGCATGCGGAAGATTCATTTCTCCCCCTTGTAAGAAAATCTACTATTTCACTATTTGATCATTTTGATGACCAGTTGATGAATGAATATTTTTATTGTTTTTAAGGTTTACATTTTATATGTAAATGAAGGTTATTCCCCTATAACTGATTAAAATTTATTTAGTGTTCTATAATGTAAGTTATGCTCCATAAATAAATTATATAAGTGTTTTTTTTTAATTAATATAAGTTGTAGCTTATTATGGGGAGAAAACGGTAGATAATGATGCTTTATATCTGGAAAAATTACATCTTCTCATTTCCAATTTTTTCTGCCGTTGAATATGTAGATATCTAAGACGTAGCAGGTTGGAAGGAAGCGCCAGCTTTCTATTCATCTTGACAACGCCACTGATGTAATATTGAGAAAGCAAGCAAGAGAGAGTTTAAATAGATGTCAGCAGCAGAAAAATAACGGCATCTGAGGGAGAGGCAATCCTTAAGATCAAGAGATGCTGGAAATTTGAATACAACCTTTTTTTACTTGGAGCTCAGCGTATAGTAAACCTACAGGAATTTATTTTACGCGCAATTTTCGAGGAGAAACTAAGCAAAGAGTAGAAAAAGTTTTTTCCGACATGATTAGTCACTGAAACCTGTGTGCAAACAGATGAAAGATGCGGATGAAGTCAGTATTCTTAAGATGCTCGTATATGAAAGAAAAAGAAAAAAAACTTAATTAGCGGACCGTTCGTAAAATTGAATTTGAATTACAATGTAACCAGTAAGGTGCGGATAAATAGAAGAATCAGAGAAGTTAGCTGTGAAGATGATTCTTCGCAAGCGTGCAAAAGTGAAAATGATGGAGGGAAAGAGGAAAGGAGCAAGTAGTGAGCAGTGACGAGCTTTGTTTCACTGTTCCAAGACGATAGTGGCCGATTCTCCCCCTCTATCATCGTAACAAGAAGTTCTCTAGGAGTATTTCGCAAGTAAGCGAGTGCTACGGTATTCCAGCTTACTCTCGAAAACCAGGCCCTTTGTTCATCCTTCAGTGAGCTTGAATTAATTGCTGCGTTTTTGACATCTATTCATTCATTGTACGCGTGAGCTTGGCTAGATGAGCACAGTTGGTGTTCCAGGCTACCAGAAACACATAGTAGTAATACCAGCATGAGCACCAGAAGATAAAGGAAAAGTTGCTCTTGAAGAAACGGAGAAAAAGAGAGAGAGAGAGAGAGAGAGAGTGAGTGAGATAATTCTGCTACGACAACGACGACTTACGTACGTAGTTTGTCTAGCGATACTACGTGGAATATTATTTCTTGCTAAAGCATTTAGTAAGAAAAGTCTTCACATGAAAATGAACTATTTATCATCTATCCACCGTACTTGAGTCTACCATTCAACAACATTTTATGAGATAAAAAAAAACTATCAAGTTTGGGAAAAAAGTTCATAGGACAGACACGTCTTGAAATTAATTAAGGAACATCCTCAATTTTTTGAAGCCAAAAACCCCTTTTTCTGACGAAAATAATTTTTTTTTACGGAAAATTTTTTGTCTCATTTCTTTTATCAAAGTACATAACCTTGAATTTTTTCAGATTTTTTAATTGAAGGCAATAGCGTCTAGAGCTGAAAACCGCTGTTTTTAACAAAAATGGGTGCTAGAAGCCGGAGCTCGAGTGAAAAATTTTTAAAATACTTTTTAAAAATTCCTTTGAAAAAATGTTGACCATTCCATTTATTCGATTGAAGCCTCTTAGCTCAATCTAGATCATCACGAAGATTAATTAAAAATTCTGAAGATATTTCTGAAGACATTAAGGGATGATAAAATTGTTTTGATGCTCAGGGTGCAGAGTCAATTTTTTCTACCCTCTCTGAATGTGCTACAAAAAATGTGCTAGTTTTATTCCGTGGGACCAGCATAATGCTCTATTCAATTTGGTGTATTTTTTTTAAAGAGGTGTGTAGACCAGCAATGTCGGAATCGATTCTGTTACTCAAGCTTTTAAATTTCCTACAATTTTCAAAGCGCTGGATACACGAGTGCGTTCTATATAGTACGAAGAAATTTTACAATTAACAAAGTTCTTTTCTAAAATTTCATAATATCATTTGGAAATAGAGTCTGTCTATTTAGGATCGGTCGCATACGCAAAAGCTGCCTTCGCAAATTTGAAGGTTCTGTTTTTGCGTACGTGAACTTGAGTACGAAAAAATTAATCAGTGGGGGTGTACTTTTTCACGTACGCAAAAGATGGTAATAAAGAGTGAGTGAGTAAGAGAAGGAAGAAAAGATTACTTAAGTTCACATTATACTATTGATACTTACTGTATTACTCTATTATGCGCTCAGTCTTGCTTACACCTCTGGAGTTGAAAATTGAAGAAGCTACGTTTAGTTTGAGGATTGTAGACGAGGACAGTTCGTATCGACCGTGCTTACGAAGAGTATTACCGTTACAGTGATGCGCGATCAAAAAAATCTCTCCTGAAAACTTGCGGAGAAAAAAAACTCTCTTTCGAAGATGAGGTCAAGAAAAACTTTTCAAAAAAATTTTTTTTTGTTTTTTTTTGGATTTTTCTGAATTTTTTTGAATTTTTTTTTATTTTTTTGAAGAAATTTTCTTGATCACAGATTTTTTAGAGAAATTTTCTTGACCACTGTTTTGAAAGAGAGTTTTTTTTCGCCGCAGATTTCTAAGAGAGATTTTTTTGACCGCATTTGCGTGAGTGATTGTCTTCGTAAGCACAGTCGGTATAATCTTCCGTCATCCAGCCTTCTCTTTTTATTGGTTTTATATTCTATGAAAAATAAAGATATTAAATTACAGAAACAGCCAAAAACAACATCCGGTTTGGATAAGGACTCCGACTATTGCTAAAATCTGTAGTGGCAACGACGACAACGATATACTGATAAAAAATTCAATTTGTGCTTATTGAGCACAAAAATAAAAGAGCGAATAACTTCTTAATCAATTTACCGGTGGATAAAAATACGGATAACTAATTTTGGAAAGCTACTAAATATTTAAAGAGGTCCAAACAGCACTACCCTCCTCTCTAAAAAGAAACAGAAATCCTTGCCAACTATCAGCCTCAAAATAGTCAGAACAATGAACTGACATCGGTTAAAGTCAATGAAGTTGCTGAAATAGTTAAAAACCTCAACAACAAAAAAGCACCAGGCTACAATTGCATCTCAGGAAAGGCATTTAAAGAGCTACCCACCAAGGCATTTAGATTAGCCGACTTTATTACATTCCAACGCAATTAAAGGTAGCGCAAATTATTCTCACAGCAAAACCGGGCCAAAGACCCCACCAACGTATCATCGTATATAATTCTGCTTCCAGTCCTTGCAAAAATTCTAGTATTTACAGTAGAAAACAGACTGCACAAGTTCATCGAAAAAAAAACCCTAGTTCCAAATTACCAATTCAGGTTCCACAAGGAACATTCTACTACAGAACAAACAAACAGAATCACTGCATTTATTAGGACAGTATTTGAAAGGAAGGAATTCTGAAACGCCGTTCTCCTGGATATTTCGAAGGCCTTTGATAAAGTTTGGCACAAAAGCCTCATACATAAACTGAAAAAATGCCTGCCTCATAAGACGGTAGTGCTTTTGGAGTCGTCCCTAAGTAATAGAACATTCAGGGTGGAGTGCGAAGATCACTACTCTTCGTTCTTCCCCTCGAGGCTGGAGTACTATAAGGCAGTATTTTAGGGCCCACTCTCCATCTCATGTATACTGCTGATTTTCCGGAAGATTAAAACGTCACAATCGCTACCTTCGCTGACGATACAGCATTGCTGTATGCAAACTCCGATCACACCATGGAGGAGTGGTTTAAAATCTGGAGGATCATAGAGTCCAATAAAACTTAACAACAAAATGATTCCGCGAGAAATCCAAATAAAATATCTTGGCATGCATCTTGACCGTCGATTAACATCAAAGACAAAAAGTTGTATTGGCTTTTGGGTAAGCAGCAGTAGTTGTCAATCGAAAATAAAATTCGAATATAGCTCTCAATACTAAAACCAGCGTGGACCAACGGTATTCAGCTGTGGGTCACAGCAGCTAAATCTTAAATCGACATTTTTGAAAGGCTTCAAAACAAAATGTTACGTTCTGCTCGGTTTGTGAGGAAATTGAAAGATTCTACAAACGATACGAAAAAAGACTATATTCGCACCCCAACTTCCTAGTAAGAGGGCTTAATGAGCTAAATTACATCAACTCAAGACTAAAAAGAAGAAAGAGGATCAAAGTCTCGAACTAGAAATGAAATCATCTATTAATTGTACTGTTTGACTCTCTACGAGTGCAACCATTTGGTTGTCACATTTGTTCGCCTAATATCTTTACTGTTATGATTTTAGTAATTAAGGAAATAAAATAAAATGTGATTACTTTCCTAGAGGGATAGATTGCATCATAAATAAAGATAAAGTTGAAAATAAAAATTACCAAATGTTTCCTTGGGTTGGCAGCAAGAATCGAGTAATTCTGGCCACAAATCTCTCGCGTTTTTACTTTAAATACGCCAACAAAGTCTGTGTGCCGCTTGAGAGCATTAGCATTGGTTGTAGTTTTCATTGTTTTACATAATTTACTCTAAAACAATACCAATATCTTTAAGGGTCATAAAAGCTCGTTATGATGTATTTGAAGTAAAAACAAAGGGTGTGAACAACTCGTCGTGAACTTGAGCGAGTTTTGGTAATATAATCGAATTTCTATCAATTTATGTATTAGTTCGAAATTAAAAACAATGCTCAAACGAACAGTCTCAGTGACTTGCTGAAAAAGAGATGCTCCTTCTCGATTTCAATATAACTTTTTAATTCTCTTCCTTCTTTTTTGATTATGTACAAGTCGCAAATTACATATTCATGTTTTGAAACTGTCACTGAAATACTTAAATTATATATTTATAGTTTATAATTGTTGTGTACCCTTGCTTATAGGTTTCTGCAAGTAATATTTCCCAAACTTAATAAATAAAGAAATGAATAATTAATAATTAAATTTTACAATGAGCTTTTTATTGAATATTAAAAGATGTGTGAATGATTATTATTATCGAACACCATTTAACCAATGAACGACCAAAATGCTTGATTTTTTTGTTGGTTTTCACAGCGATTTTTTTTGTAGGTTAAGGCCTTAAAAAAAATTCGTACGGACCTATTTTGATGTAAAATTTAATGACCTTTCAGAAACTGTGCTTAATATTTTGATTGTTTGGATAGTAAAAGAGTGATAGCTATTTAAACAAAAAAAAACGTAAAAATTTTTGCAAAAAATCAATTTCTCGATTTTTTCACGATTATCAAAGTATCTCAGGAATTTTTTATAGAATTTTCACACCACTCCTTCAAACAAAAAATAACTCATATTCATATAAAACATAACTCATTTTTTACTCGAAAACTATTGGGTTTAAAGAAAAAGTGCACAAAACAAAAATTGGAAAAGTGGTTCGAAAATTATATAAAAATTCCCTGAGATACTTTGATGGTCGTGATCACCTCTGATCATGTTTATATCGTGATTCCTTAACGGTAACATGACTAGAAAAAATCGAGAAATTGATTTTTTGCAAAAATTTTTACTTTTTTTTTGTTTAAATAGCTATAACTTTTTTATTATCTAAATTTTGAGCACAGTTTCTGAAAGGGCATTAAATTTTACATCGAAATAGGTCCGTGCGAAATTTTTTTAAGTACTAAAACTACAAAAAAAAATCGCTGCGAAAAACAACAAAAAAATGAAGCATTTTGGTCGTTAATGGGTTAAGAGCAGATAGAAGATTACTATAAAAAAACTAACACAAAGTAGAAAATTAGCATGGGTCAATGTAGCTAGGCACTCAATACTAATGCTTGGATTCATACGTAAATGTATAGATATACTGTGCCAGAGTAATGTGTGTAGTATAATTGTATACATAGATTATGGCATATTTCTGCTAATACGATTACCAGCTCGGCTTTTCTATACTTACCGTAGCAGAGCGCTAACGCGAGTTAAACGAGATAAACGCCGCTTTGCTAATAGTTATTACGAATTGACTATCGAATAGCTTGCTTAGCTCTCTAACTAACACTCGTTTGCTTCGTTGTGTGCGCTGCACCTCGAGTAGCTAAGTAGACTCGAGGTTACGTAATACGAATGCGACTACGCCATCCTCTTTTAATCTATCGCTCTCTCTTCTTCTTCTTTGACACTACCGCTACTGCTTGTTACTACTTTGGCTATTTCTGCAAGATCAAAGTTACAGTATCATTAGGTGGCTTATGTTCCGTAAGGAGTTTTGCAGCTAATGCAGTTACCTCAAGTAATTTATCTTTTTTTTAATAGATTTTAGGGCTTCTTAAGAGTGGTTGTTGTTTATCAACAGAATTTACTGATATTTCGATGTAAAACTTCTTCAAATCTGAATTCTTAAACATCATGTTATTATTTGATTGATAGATGTAGGATATTTTTGTAATTATTCTGTTTAAATTAGTATTTATTTTACGAGATGATTAAATGTTTTTGTTTTCAATTATAATGACATATACAAGTGATCATAATCACGTTTCAATTCTTTGATGAGCAAATTAGATCTTATTTCTAACAGTTGAGTGCGATTATAAGAAATTGGTAATCGGAGAAAATTCTCAAAACTCAAGAGAGATTTCAAAAGGTGGATCAGGAACATACAAGAAAAGGAATACCGAGAATATTGTATGATCTGAATCAATAGAAAAGGGGAAAGGAACTAAAATGAGGAGCTTCATTAGGTAAATGCTTGTTTGACGGTAATGCGTCCAATCAGGAATGGATGAGAGAGAAAGAGAGAGAGAGATAGAGAGAGATGTTGGGAGCATCTATCAATTGATCCTTTGATCAAATGCCTATTGGGAACATCTCTCTTGCGTATAGGTTAGTCGATGCTCTGCTGCGTACACTCAATTGACGCGACTTACAACAGCTACTGCTGTTGCTTCTACTGTGACTAGTTGTATAGTTTGAATGCGCCAGCATATTGTAGTGCCTAGATGGACGATCCTCAAGAGGACTTCTCATACCACATCTCCCATTGGGTACTTCTGAGTTTGATAATCAAATTATTTCCGGTTTGCTTGAAGAACCATGCCTACACTATCTTATTAATATCCTCAACTGCTTTAACTGATTGCTGAATACGTCAAATTATTTTTGCAATCTCTTTTATCATACTATTCTTCACTAAACCTCAGTATAAATTCTGTTAAAGGGCGAGATATGTTAATACTTTCATTGGAAAAGTATTCCGAAGCATTAATCACGGAATTATAAGTCTTTTTAAAAGAAAGAATCAATACAAAATAATCTATTGTCCCCAGATTTCATTTAGAAGTATACATCAACCATGTTAATTTTCACTCATGGGCCAGCTGTCGAATGTATTTGCTCAAAAATAACTAAGAAAGAGCGAAAAAGCAGAAAACTTTAAATAAGTGCTTTCGATACTTTCAGTTCATGGTGTGTCTCTTGAACTTTGGTAGGCGGCTTGCACTTTAGCAACTTCGGGTTTCATTGTGACTTTGATAAATAGTTATCACGAGGCTCTCGTCGCCGATCAGCGTCGCCAAATATATCTCTCTGTCGCGTATATTTACACATGTGCGCTCTTACTCGCTTTTCCACCCGGTCGGCATGTGGATAAATACGTGCGTTTAGCAAATTAATAGGCTACAGCGTACTTTGGCAAACTTCTCCTTTCTCTGTTTCTGTTTCTATTGCTACTGCAGCTTTACATGTAGTGCCACCACTATATATGAACTCTAAATGGAAACGATGCTATTAATCTCGTTTTTATAATGTACAGTATACTTCATTCAACTAGCATATTTCAACATTTTTCTGAATTTTGAATCAAGTATTATTATTCTTGGCTTATAAAAAATTTTTTTATTTTCCAAACTATATGTAAAATACTTGTAGAACGAAATCAGCATAGAAACGTAATGTAAACAAAAATATTTTATTTTCCCTATTTGATATGTTATTGCATTTTTTGTAAATAGTGAGTACTTTCAGAGAGTTTCATTAAAATTTCGGTAGAAAAGATGTTTTATCACCTATTCAATTTAGTTCAGGACACGAAGATCCATAATAAGATTTCATCCCAAGTTGGACAACTGTATCATCATACTTTTTTTAATGATACTTAACGGTATATCATAGTACAAGGTACGAGTGACGCTTCCCACGATTCATCCATAATAATGTATATTAACAAAGTCCTGTGCCGCATGAATTTAAATGTATTTTTTGATCAATTGGAATCAATGAAATCTCAAAAGCTATTTAATAACATTCTTCTCCACTGACGTGGAACAGATTCTAGATTCAATTATTTATTCAATCAATTAGTCAAAATTTGCATTCAAATTCATGCGACACAGGGTTCTGGAATCATAAGTCATTTTTCAATAAAATGAATAATACTGGACTAATTTAAATGATAAAATGTACTAAAGAAATACTTTCTGGTGTAAAAGAAAACTCGTAAAAAAATAATTTTCCATCAAAATCTAGAAATGTCAATATTAACGTTTTATTTTCATAGAATTAAATGGAGTTATGCAGAATCTTCGAATCCTACGATAGTTGGCATTTGCGTATGAAATACTAAACTTAGAAGCTTTATAGTACTTTAACAACATATTTAACTATTTTTGTGCATATAAATGATTAAATACTTTCACACGGAGTATTTAATAAAATAAAATTTCTATTTTCTATTAAAAAAAATGTTTCAATTTTTCAGCCCAATACTATACATAGAATAGTATATTATGATACGTACTCGTTACGCTTGGGTGCTAACCGCGCCGTGTAATAATGGCCTGCTTAAGTGACACGTATCATAATCGCGCATCAATTATTATAAAACTAATATTTAATTGTAAGATAAGCATTAGCTTTCAAGTACTGGTGAGGTGACTTTAACTTTACTTTTTTCAGAAATTTGTTTATGAAAATTACGAGAATTTAAATTTTATATCAATTGGAGGGTTGTCAATCAGAGTGAAGAGAAATATCAAGATCCTCCACTATTTACATAAGTACTACACGTAGATAGAGTTACGATGTGAAAGCGGTTTGTTCTTACTGAGAACAGTCGACCAAGGCAAAAACTTTTATATCTTTCCTTGAGTTCCACCTGCATGAATTGTGATAACGATAAACTGAGGAATTCAGCAGACTTCTTTTTTTTCTTGACGGACAAGAGGTTATAGTAAATCGAATTTTAGTTTCTATTATTCACTGTTACACAAAAAGTATTTATTTTATTTTTATGATGTTTTAAATATCCCATAGCATTACCTATTTAAGTTTTGAGCTACGAAGAATGCCGGATAATTCTGATAGCATCCTCATTAAGTACGAAATATGTACTGGAAAACAATGATGCACTGCCATGCTTCATGAATGACATTAGCATTTTCAATAGCACTGTTAAATGTACATTAAATTTTCTAGAGTGTCGTCCTTGCGACAGCATCACTAAGCTCTACTAATGCAATGTACCAGCATCGTTGTTGTCGTTATCCTCGTCGTTGTTGCTGCTACTGCTGTTGAGATGAAATTATTCGTCGACTGAAGTAGAAGAAAGCCATTAGGCGACGGAAATTCGCGTCAATTAGGCGAAAGACCGGGGAAGAGAGAAAAAAAGAAAAAAACGTATAAGTAGGAGTAAGGAGGGAAAGAACGAGTAGGAGCCACCCAGTGTAGACTTGAGCATTTCGCGAGAGCTGGATTTCTTATTAACGTCATTAATCTCAAGGCTTCTCGTCCCTTCCCCTCCTGTCTGTCTCTGTCCGTTTCTCTCTCTTTCTCTCCCTCTCTCTCTCTCTCTCTCTCTCTCTCTCTCTCTCTCTCTCTCTCTCTCTCTC
>CACVKI010145260.1:0-31303 GCA_902732785.1 Trichogramma evanescens | reverse complement strand
GTAGTTTAGGGCCCGAGCGCAGCGAGGGTCCTAATAGCTGGGCCGAAAAGTGTCCCCTATGGCCCGAGTATCGAACAACATTTTATAGCACTGTGTCAAGTTCACATTTATGCCCCCTTTTCCGATGCATAAGTTGCACTTTCTGGTACCGCAAAGTGAGGTTAGCGCACGAGCGTATGCGAGTGAGATGCGAACGCAGCGGTGCCAGAATGTGCGACTTATACCACCGAAAAGCGTGCCATAGATGTGAACTTATGCCATGCAGTGCTATAAAGTATTTATTATATAGATTATTTTACCTGATGGGCTTATAGAAAAATCATAAATTTTAGTTCTTAGATATATCGTATACAGTGTAACCTCCCTTTAGCGGACAGTAATAGTTCCGAGGAGTTTGTCCGCTATTGAGACGTGGCCGCTTTTCAGAGGTAGACAGAAAATTAACAAAACTAATGATATAAAATTAAAAATACTGTTTTTATGCATTCATTACTTCATAATAAATTACAAATGAGTGTTAATAATCAACAACGTATGAAATTGCGGATATTTTTTCGTTTTTGATGATTTTGTCGAAATTTTTGTAAATTTATCTCAATGTTTCATCATTTGGTGTCCGTTAAAATGATTGAAATGTACGAAAAAAGTATCCGTTAACAGAGGTGTCCGCTATTGAGAGGTGTTTTTGGCCGCTTTTAAGAAGGGCTACTCCCATAAGAAACAATGTATTTCTGCCGAGGTCGTAAAATTTGTCCGCTATTGAGAGGTTTCACTGTTTATCGGCAGTGCTTATGAAAAAAATATACCTTAACAAGACGTCGTGAAAAAATATCTCAACAAAATACCATGAAAACTCAATCTCCTTCTGTCTATTAAATAATTCTGATTTTTAATTTAATCACCCAATGTGTAGATAAAAATTTTCGATTTTCTTTCATTTCTCAATTGGTCTTTGTCACGTTACAGTTGGAGCGTAATATCGTTATCACCGCTCAACATATACTCATCACCACAAATCTTGGCAGATTGAGTCCCAACGTAAAAAAACTTAAGCAATAGTCATTGAACGATACAAAAAGGAAAAAATTGTTTAATATTGCATTGCAATGGTGCAAGACAATTTTAACAAATAAAATTTACGTCAAAGCTTATGCAAGGCCATTAGAAAACGAACAGAAAAAGAGAGTGTATAAGAGAAAAAGAGGGAGAAAGGAAGCATCAGCAAAGTATTTCGCGTTACATATAGCAGCAGCTCAAATGTCAACGGGTAATGTAGAGAGTAGTACGGCAAAACCTCGACCCTGAAAGATAAAACCTAGGGGCCGTAGAGTATTCGCCTTGCTGGATTTAATGTTGACTGCGCGCGCGCGTGGATTTGTAAGTGTGTGTATGTGTGTGTGTGTGTGTGTGTGTGTGTGTGTGTGTGTGTGTGTGTGTGTGTGTATGTGTGTGCGAGTGTTTATATGTGTGTGTGCAAAAGCGTGTGTCCTTCCGGTACGCGTGCATCCGCGAAAGTGATGCTTCCAATGTCCTCGCATTCGAGTCATTGGCGGCGCACTCCTGCAGTGAGAAGGGGTTGAAGAGGGGCGCTTGGGCGCATAACTTGCGATGCGAAGCAGCACCCCGACGTGACGGCCGCCGTCGAGACGCTCGACGAGACGACGGCAACGACGACGACGACGGCAGCGGCGGTGGCGGCAGCGATGTCAAGCCCTTACTGCTAGTGTTCTGTGAATCTAGCTGTACGAGTGCGCGCGCAGCGTGCGGCGAGAGAACGCTCGACAGTGGTGGCGGTGGCAAGAACGGCGGCGGCGCGGCTTTGGCCCGGGACACCACTGGCGCGCGCCCCATTCCGTTCTCGGCATCAGAGCCTAGACCATCGAGTCGCGAATCCGTGTGTGTATAGTGCATTCTGTCTCTCTCTCTCTCTCTCTCCCTCTCTTCCTCTCTTCCTCTCTCGCCTGGCAGTAATCACCAGCAGTTTCCTCTTCTACTACCACCAATATCGCGCGAGCTACTTTAATCCATATTACTGTGCCGTCAAATCTTTACCCATAAACGTGCAACTTACGCACATTTATTTGTAAACACACACATACTTACACACACACACACGCACACGCGCGTGCACATACACAAACATACACACACACACACACACACACACACACACACACACACACACACACACACAAATTCACATATATATTTATATATAACATACCTATATATAAATATATATGTAAACAGTTTAGACGCATGTATGTGATATATGTGCTTATATTGAAGGGCCAAGAAATATTCACATTCTGTAGTAAATAGTGTGAGAGTGCAAATCATAGAAGGAAGATAATCGGTCAACAAGTTTGCAGTATCAATTTTAATGACATAAGATATTCATTTCTACGTCTGCGTGGAACTCCTAGATTCTCAGCCTACAGATATGATTGAAGGAGGCGTTATTGACAAACAGCTATATGCAACAGTCATCAGAATATACCCGTAATCATTCAAAGCAGTTTTTTGAAATTTTTTCATTAACGAGTTGATAAAGATAAAGCTTTAACAAGCAAATTTTTTCGCGAGTGAACGTAAAAGATTAATTCATATCCTGTTTAGAGAGCAACCGTGGCTTAGCTAATTTATAAAGTGAAGTACCGCAATTAGTAGAAGATTGTCAAGTGTGAGCCAAAAGTTCAACAGGTAAACAGTGTCTATCGCTGATCTGTTGTTGCAGCTTTAATCAAGCAGTGCTTGGCAAATACGCACCTGAAATTATTTTGTGTAATCTGCCAGCAAAAATTTGACAAGACGGCGGTCACTACGTACATCACACCGCTCATCACATCCGAGAAGGTACTTGTACCGTGTTTTTTGTCATCCATCCATATTTCACCTGCATCAACAATATCAACAAAACAACAAAATTCAAAACTTCAACTACTTGAAAAAATATTGTTGCTACCTATAAAAACCACCATCTTATTACTCTAATTATCCAATGTACATTCACTTTATTTGTGTATCTATAATGATCTGCAACATCTATCTCTTTGAATGTGTATAAATATATGTACAAACGTATATATGATTATATGAGATATGAGGATAATTGAAGCAGTAACATCGTTGGATGTTAATAGCATGAAGTCTACATTTACAAGTGTTCTGCGTACTGCTCTACACCATTGTGCTTTATTGTGTGTTTTTTGTTTCATCAACGGTAAATCTTGTTGATTTTTCTTGTTGTACACGAGAAGTAACAAGAAAAAGAAATAAAAAAGTGTGCTGTTATTGTTCAATGTGTGCTTCTTTTTAGCTGCTGTTTGTATCATCAATATACATTAGCTCTTTCTGGCTCTGGTTGTTATTATTATTCTGCAATTTTTTGTTCTGAGTGTTGATATGTATATACATATAATGTGCTAATACTACCACTTGTTTCGTGACTCAGAGAATAAGAAAAGTATTTTTGCCCGCCCAATGACAAGAAGTACGTAAGTCAGTAGTAAAATGAAGCGCGTATGCTTAGCGATGCTAGAAGAATGAATGGCGTCTTTAGTTGTAAATAATACTTTTAAATTCGAAGTTTTATGCCTTTGGAAAATAATTTTTTTTCAAAGATAAAGAAAGAAAGTAAGAAAGAACTTTTTCTATGTCGAATGGTTCGACAATTTCTTTCATTATTTGCTATTCTGGAATGGAACACTTTTTCGAATTTCTGTGTTAAAAGCAATATCATAATTCGAAAACTTCGTTATACACGTAGAAAGTGGTATGAACTTACGATTTTATGCCAACTCGCTAATTCATTGTATGCGACAATGCTGCCACTGTCCGGAGTAAGGTATGCACAGTGATGGCCGTTTCTCGTTATCTAGGCTAATGACACATGCATTGAATTTCGGCTATTCACCTTTGATCAAGGAACCATGCTATTGCTTAATTGCTTTATTGTCAAACTTCTATAGTTTTACTTGAAAACGAATGAAGCATTAAAACTTATCAGAGGCCCTCAAAAAGAATCTGACTTTCTGTCATTTTAATACTCATTTTATTACTTGATTTCAGTTTTTTCCAATAGGTTTTTCATGCAGTTTTTCAATTTCCAAACATAAAATAGCTTTTTAATGAAAAAATCAATGACGAAAAGTACACAAAAACTTTCAATTTTGTTCATCTGCTCAGCTCAAACATGATAATTTGTTATTTTACCGATTAGAAATGCGTCCCGGTATACTAAGCTGATTGCACAACATAACTGCACCTGTTATATTATCAGTTTGCGAAAGTTTTGACTGGCAATCAAAGTCCCACAACAAAACTATTAGCCGTAGTTGTCAATAATTAATTTGGCCAATTCAGAACCTGTTGAAACTTCTAAAATAGCGTACATTCCTTAATTAACTTACTCTCATTGATTATTATCATTTGAATTCAAACTACGGTCTCTCTGATTTTCAAATCATTTGATAGTATGCCACTTCAAATTCTAACAAGTATTCAGATACATTTTTTTTCACCATGTGAAAATGTTTAAAAACGTCGAAGTCTTAAAATATACTTTATTTAATTTAATAGCACTTTGAAGATTCGAAACATGAAATCACGCTTTGCTGACGCTTTAGTTTTATTCTGTACTTACCTTCAAAACTTGCTGCAACTATCAACTTTGATGATTAAACAAACATTAGTTTGTCTTAGAACGACTTTTGCTTACATAATAGATCACAAACAACTTTTTAATGACATAAAAATATTATGGTTTCTTTTTCTTTCTAAGTCACCACAGTCGTTTAATGTTTTGCCATAATTACTTTCAATTCTTATTTTTCCCGAGCTAGATAAAAAAGAGCAACAGGGTCGTTCAATATAAGCATAGTGACTGCGAGTATACCTAGTATGATGATTCTTGATTGTGATAATGAGAACCCTGTAGTAAAGATCTGTAAACTTATGAGATTTTCAAAACGCATACCGTATTTAGGAAGAACTCAAATCTTCTTCTGTTTTTCTTTTTATGTCCGTCTGTCTATCTGTCTTTGTATCTGCTTCTCTTTGTTTCCCTTTCTCTCTCTTTCATTCTTGCTTACACATTTTTTAATTCCTCACTTTTCTTTTCACTTTATTTTATTTCCTTTCATTGAAATACTCACTTGTTTCATTTTAAAATTGTGGCTAGAGTAAAATCTTGAGTAAAATTTAGCAAGTAAAATTAAGATTGTAATCAAATTTTAACCGAATGTGAGACTTATGCCATAGAAAAGCGTGCCATAAATGTGAACTCATGCCACACAGTGCTATTAAATATTTTATACATGTTGCAAAAATTTGATTCAAAAATTTATTTTTCAGTCTTGCTTTGCCATTTCCTTAAGGGCTCAAAGGGGGCTTAAAATCGAAAAAAATTTTATTTCATTTACGAATAGGATTTTTTCCCCTTTCCATTGCATTTTTTGAAACTTCAAAATTTTGATCATTCTGTGAGATACAGCTGTTTCCGTGAGCCATTTTCGTATACTTTGCGTGTTAAATTTTTTCCTCTTTTGCGTTTCCTGGCGTTTTACGTTTTTACAAAGTGCAGCTCAGTTGTCATAACATTTAGAGCGTACCGATTGAGTTACAGCACCATGGTCGCGTACAATTCTTCGGAACATGAATGGGTACGGTCGCAACCTTGGATGAGGTGATCAAACTCGTGGAACACTTTCAATCAGTACATTAATGTTGGAAGTCACAAAAAAAACGTAAAATGAAAAAAAAATTGTGCTTCAGTGTTTGTGCAGGGTGACTGAGGGGTCGGGTCACCTCGCCCGAGGTTGTGCATAATAAAACATGGTTTTTCTCTAATTTTCCTTGATTCTTGGTACATATGATGCTCAATACTGAAGTCTGTTTGTCTGCCGATGACCAAAATTTATCAGAAGTTGTATTTTGATGTATCGATGAACATATTACAATATTGGCCATATCGCTGGATACGAACATGTTTATTTCTGGCCATGAGACTCATTTTTAGAAGTTTAGGGATTTGGAGGTTCTGAATATGATTTTTGACATCAAATTTGAATTCCTCATTAAATTTTACATAAAAAATCATGTTTCAATAATTTTTTCATATTCACCCTTGACTGATACCAATGCTCTTCTTGTTGTAATAGTTGTTGTCCTTGTTGTTATAACTCATGATTTTCAAAATGAGGCTAATTTTCGTAGGATGTATAAAATGTACCATAGTCTCATAAAATAAAAAATATAAAACGGAGATGGTGAAAATGAGATCTAATCATACAGTTTTTAGTAAACATGTCACAAGTAAAAATGTTGTTTATGGCATCTTATTTATATTATTTTTCAAAAAGTCTTCAGGAAATAAATTTTCATTCGTTCATTTCAATTCAATTGATAAAAAAACTGATGAGTTTTATCTATAACGCATAGGAATTATTTAACTTATAAATGCTTAAAATTGAACGTCAAAATAATACAGTATTCAAATAAAATCGTGCACTTGAGGTGGCGTGAAAAAATAATGAAATTATTATGTAGCCATTTGTAACACCATATAATGATAAATACAGTGGAATCCGCTTATTATTTCCACGTCGGGACTAGGGATTTTTGCCACATTAAGTAGCTGGCCATAATATACGGCGGAAAAAATTTATTTAAAAATGGTACATAAAAATAATTTCGCTAATTTTTTTTAGACGCTTCTTTCTAGTAACAATAAGAATAGTAAATCTAAAAATTATCTTCATAAAATTTCACACCTTAAATTGTAAACTCTGGTTTGCTAAGTTTTTTGGATAGTTCTTCGCTTTTTGTTTCATAATAATACCATTGTTACTCTTGTGTCTTTATCGCAGCACTCATAAACCATTTTTTAAACTCTTTTTCTTATACCTCGATTGTTATTATCAATTTGTAGAATGTTCTAGATCACTTCTTTTTAACAATAGCTTGTCAAGGGTTAGCGAGTTATTGACGTTGACTTATTGATGAAATTGAAAATTTTTGCGTTATTCGGTCGGAAGTATGTTTGTTCACATTAATAGACAGAATGTCCATAATTACCGACTTATTTTACCTACATTTCGAAGGTTTTGGCCATATTAACCGTGGACATAATAAGCGGATTCCCCTATATGTGTATAAGAGTGTAAGAGGGGGCTTTGCAATTTACTCACACATATATATATATAACATAAAGTATCACCCTCTTTTCTAATCGTCTTCTCCCTTTCTTTCTTGCTCTACACACACTTTTTCATTTCTTGTTTTTTCATTCTTGCATTAAAACTTTCTACCAGTAAAATCTTTTTCTAATTTAAAAACTATCTTTATTTTATGCTTTTATACATATTTAACAATAAAGGCCTTCGTAAATCGAAAAATTCGCTAATTATACTTAAGTAGCTTGTATGAAATGTTGCAAATTTAGAGTTTGTACATTCAGCGTTGAAAATATATAGACAAATAGAGAGAAAAAGAAAGAGAGTGAGAGAGAGAGAGAGTGTGTGTGTATGGAAGAGGGAGGGAGAAAGAGAGAGATAGGGGAAAAGAGAGGGTGACAAACGGGCTAAAATATAGAAGTAGGTTAACTCAAATGCGCGTCGTCTGAGCCCTTCATCCGCGCTTCACTGCACACGTCTTCCAACTTCATCCCATTCGTTTATGTGTATATGTACACGCATACGTACTGCTTCTATATAGTAATACTCGTATGCCCTCCCACACACATTTATTTTTGCTTTATATTCATAAAAATATAATCTACGGCAATGGAAAAAATTCAACCTTCCGTCAGTTTTGGGTATTAGTTTTGTTTTTCTTATCAATTTTATATAAAATATCTTAGTTTTAGAGTGATAATGTTCTGAACTTATAATTCTGATCTTGACTTTATGTGTCATGCAATTTATCAAATTGCCGTCGAATTAAATAAACATAAAAAAACTTTTACTCTGCAATTATAACAATTCCATGTGCTTCAGTGAGAGGTGCATAATTTATAATTTGTTTATTAGTTACAAGAATCATTTTACGAGAAAAAAAATTTAGTTAAACATTTTTTTCGAACAAAGTATATTTATCGAATATTACTTTTGATTTAGTAAAAATTGAGGTAACAACATCAGTAACATCAGCTACCGCAAACATCGTGAAAGGGCAGATCATAAATAGACGAGTGCAAAGCTTTTACTCCGATACATTTTTTCATTTCACTCATAGTTGGTGTCTTTGCAAATGTGCCTGTATAATGTTGCTTTGCGATGTGCAGTCTTGCGGGCATTCCAATACATTAGTGCAGACATGATTCATAAATTTGCTTTTTGACGAACGCGTCAGATGCAGCTAAAGAGACGAGAAAAATTCATGCACATGTGCATTTCTCTCCACACCAATGAGCAGAGCATAATTAATTATCAATTATGCATCGTACTCTTAGTGCAAAAAAATAATTGGACATTCTTATACCATGACAAAAATTTTGATGAAACCGATACGAAACCTCGTAATTTCAAGTTTATTAATATGTAAAAATAAAGACCAATTTTTTTATAAGTAATTTATAAGTAAAATAAAATAAATTTGAGTAATAATTAGAGTAAAAAATTACAGTATAAAGAAAAACAACGTTTTTAAATGTTGCCATTTCCTATCTCGAAATAGAAGTACCTAAACGAAAAAATGCAAAGAACAAAAACGTCTTAGAATCAGTTGCTGAATCTCAATGAAATTTTACAGAATTTTTTGAGAATACTTTTGAATTTAGAATGTGGCACTCCTAGCTAGTGCTTGATCATATGGACTTTTTTAAGGTTGTAGCTACGAGATTTGTCATTTTTAGGATCAAGGAAATTAATAAAATCATGAGCAATATTCCATTGAACTTGGTAAATAAGTGCCACCCTATTTTATATGGTTGTATGTATTCGAGTGCTAACTTGATAGATTAATTTATACTGCAGAGGCCGTTTAAGTAAAATATATAATTTAGGTTATTGAATGATTGGTAGTGCCAAAAACGTAAAAAGTTTTGAGGAGTAATAAATAGGATTCTTATTGTTCAAATTAATTTTTAATTCATATTATCTTTCAAATACGAAATCTTTTTGTTTGCGATGTCAGAAATATTCCCAAATTTATTAGGATTTTGAGGGCCTACTATAATCTTTTTCGAAAGATCAAAAGTTGACACTTTTCACATTTCTCCGGAATTTGATAATTACTGCAAATATTAAACGGACCGACCGGTGTTAAAAGCTTAAATTTAAAAATAGCTATATAAATCGAAATAGTGGAAATTTTCTTTTTATGATGGTAAAATATGTTCATTCCACACCTGATAGACCAAAAGAAACTTCTACCCAAGTTTTGAAATGCCAATACGCCTATTTTTTCATAATACTAAATATTATAATTGGATTTACTTGCCACGCGATTCTGACGTGAGCTCTTCATGAATATTGATCTATGGGGTCTAAAAATCTTCAGAAAAGTACCCTCATCCACTTGAGTGGAGCAGAATTTTAAAAAAGTTTGCTTCTCTTCCAAGAGCTTAAATATGGCATTTACTGTTAATAAAATATTGATTTTCTTAAAAATTTGACGTGTATTTAAATTATATAGATTATAAATGTATGTAAATGAGCAGTTCCAATACTTTTCGCACTTTTTTGAAAATCGTATTCATGGTTTTCCTTCAAATTTGAGTATGTTTGAAAACATACATGCGAAAAGTTTTGGAACTGCTCAAATATAAACAAACAACACGTATGAATTTTTTCAGAATTTTCTAGTAATTTTTGGATTTTTGAAAAATGATGATAACCAAAAATGCAAAAATCGCTAAAAAAATTATGAAAAAATTCATACATGTTTTTTTATCAATTTCAACGACTTTTTGTACTATAACTTTTTCTCGTAAAGTTTATGGTTATCGAGTTAAAAGTGATAAATTATGATCGCCATATTGAATTTTGTTATTATAACTATATTTTACAATAAAGTACACATGCCATTGGCTCAATCTTTAGGTGTGCGACGCACGATTGAACCTTCTTTCCATGTAGAAAATTGAATTAAACGATTTTTTTTCTCGAAATTCTATGTTTTTTTTTACAAAATTTTAATAATTTTTCATTAAATTAATGTTTCAAAATTCTGATACCAGATTCTAATAGGACATTAAATTTTACACATGAAATCATATGCCAAAAGTTTTTTAAACAATTTTACGTTGATGTAATAAATCGCTAAAAGTTTTATCTAGAAATGGTGAAAATTAAAGAATTAAGATCAAAAACGTTAGGATTGATCTCGATTATTTTAAAAATTACATCGTGAAGAAAAAAAGGTTTTTGTCTTTATTTTTCAGAGATTTTAGTTTCTTTATTAGAGTTGGACTTTCTTTATTTTTTGTTTTTTAATTTGAGATGCGATTTTGAAAGATGAGTAGACAAGCTTGAATTTTAGATTAAAAACGCTAGGATTCATAGATTATTTTAAAAATTACATCGTGAAGAAGAAATTTTTGTTTTTTTCACAGGGTTCGAGTTTAAATATTTGCTTTATTAGAATTTGTAAATAAAATAGGAATGATCTTTTTTTTATGAGAAAACTTTTTGTCAATAAATTGACAGCGGTTTTTTTCTCTCTATCGCTTCTTTCTGGGAGGGCCCCCAGTTGAAAAAAATTGCGTCGATTTCTACGTGGATTATCCACGCAGATTCCGCTTGGAAAGTACGTGGATTCCACAAGGAAAGTGCATTGATTCCATGTGGAATCTGCGTGCATCATTTTTTTTTTAAATCTGCCAAGATTTTTCGGTTATCTCTTGAAAACTTAATTCCACGCTCGTATCCTTTTTCAAGGAATAATCGAAAAATCTTGGCAGATTTTTACAAAAATGATCCACGCAGATTCCACATGGAATCAATGCACTTTCCCTGTGGAATCCACGTACTTTCCACACGGAATCTGCGTGGATAATCTACGTAGAAATCCACGCAATTTTTTTCAACTGGGCCATAATATCACAATATTTAGTATTATGAAAAAAGTGTTGTTAGTATTTCAGAGCTTGGGTAGACGTTTCTATTGGTCAATCATGAGTGAAGTTAACATATTTTACTATTATAAAAAGAAAATTTATACAATTTCGATTTATATAGCTATTTTTGAATTTAAGCTTTGTACCCATTAACAACCAAAATGCTTGATTTTTTTGTTGGTTTCCGCAGCGATTTTTTTTTTGGTTTTAGGCCTTAAGAAAATATCGCATGGACCTATTTCAATGTAAAATATATTGCCCTTTCAGAAACTGAGCTCAAAATTTTGATTTTTTGCGTTATAAAAAAGTTATAGCTACTTAAACAAAAAAAACGTAAAATTTTTTGCAAAAAATCCAGTTTTCGATTTTTTTAGCCATGTTGCCGCTTAGGAATCATGATATAAACATGATCAGGAGTGATCACGACTATGAAAGTATCTCAGTGAATTTTAATGGAATTTTCGAACCCCTACTCTAAACAAAAAATTACCCATATTGATATAAAACATACCTCATTTTTAATCGAAAAGTATTGAGTTTAGAGAAAAAGTTCTCAAAACAAAAGTTTGAAAAGTGGTTCGAAAATTCCATAAAAATCCCCTGAGATACTTTGATAGTCGTGATCATCCCTGATTATAGTTACATCGTGATTCCTTAACGGGTACATGTCGAAAAAAATTGAAAACTAGATTTTTTGCAAAAATTATTACGTTTTTTTTTTTGTTTAAGTAGCTATAACTTATTTATTACGCAAAAAATTAAAATTTTGAGCTCAGTTTCTGAGAGGGCATTAAATTTTACATCGAAATAGTTCCGTGCTAAATTTTTTAAGGCCTAAAACTACAAAAAAAAATTGCTGTGAAAACCAATAAAAAATTCAAGCATTTTGGTCGTTAATGGGTTAACACAGATCAGTCCCATTAAAATAATTCCTAAATTAGTTAAGATTGATTCAACGAAAAAGTGATTTTTTATGCAACCAGAATAAAGAAAAATCATAAATGACAGCATTTTCTGTTTACTATTCAAAATAAAAATCAGAATAATATGAAAAGTGAACTTTGTTTTGGAGTATTCTCTTTGTAAAAGCCACAGAATGCTACTGATTCTTCTTTCTCTCTTCCTCTCATCCTGAGCCTTTTCTTCTCCCTTTTACGGTGCGTTATTTGAGAGAACACTGAATGCCTTGATAATCCAGTAAAGTCGTAACTCAAACAGTTTAAGTCAAGATAGCAGCAGAATCAGCAGTATTGCTACTGCAACGGGAATGGACTCATAGTCTGCTTGGCACTGTGCGATGACGTAATAAAGTAGATTTTGGTATTGGAATAGAAAGGACCATGTCACTCTACTACTTCTACGGTATCGCTTCAGACCAAGTGTCGAAACTTTCGGAAATTGAATGAAACTTAGGGTACTTCATTGGTATTAGCTCTTGGTCTTCTTACCTTCATTTCTCACCCCTACGTCACTATTTCTCTCTTGCTTCACTACCTTTCAAGAACTGAAATAATTTTCCTTAGTAAAGAACTCGGCTGCCTATTATGTACCTTATTTTGAATATAATACTATTTATAGCACTGCGTGGCATAAGTTCACATCTATGGCATGCTTTTCGGTGACATAAGTCGCACATTCTGGCACCGTGGCGTTCGCATCACACTCGCGAACGCTCGTGCGCTAACCTCACTTTGCGGTACCAGAAAGTGCGACTTATGCATCGGAAAAGGGGGCATAAATGTGAACTTGGCACAGTATTATAAAACGTTGTTCGATACTCGGGCCATAGGGGACACTTTTCGGCCCAGCTACTAGGACCCTCGCTGCGCTCGGGCCCTAAACTACGCCGTGCCAAAAAGTGTTACTTATGCCACTAGTATCGTAAAGTACTATTTCTTTTATTTTTTATCTTGAAAAATATTGAGTTTAGGAAATAAGTTCATAGGACAAAAACGTCTTGGAATTGATCAAGGAATATATTCATATTTCTAAGAGTTTTTGGAAATGATTATGGGAAACCGGATTTTCCCACATTTCCCGGAAATTAAAAATTCGTCTTGGAAAATTCTGAAAAAATTTATGGGTGTTCCTTGAACCATTCTAAGACTTTTTTGTTGTATGCATTTTTTCTCTAAACTCAATAGTTTATGAGATAAAAAATAATGAAATTTAAAAGTCAATTTTTTCATTCAAGCCACCATTTCGTTAAGAAAAAATGTTGTTAGACAAAACGAATCAAGGTTTTCCAAAGTAGGGACCGCAAGGGCACGTTCTGCATATTTTACCCCCACATAACAATGAGAAAGTCGTTTAAAAATTGAAATGAAAAAAAAAAAAGTGTAATGAACCATTAAAATTAACAAAGTTAATGCTCAAATTTTTTTGTCGTTAATTGAAATGCATTTATAGTAGATAAAAAACAAAACTAGAATTCACCTTCATGTCTAGCCCTGGCTACTTCTATGGTGCAGGAATATACTCTTGTATCACAAAGTGAACATGCATTCGCACGTGTGCAAATGTTACTCGCCCTCGGATTCGATTCGAAAATTTAGTATCGAAAGTCTCTCGATATCGGGAATGAAAAATAGTCTAGCCTGATGGTATATGCAGGAATACGCTGGAGGTGGTTTAAACCACCCTGTGCGTAATAAATGGTAGTCCTCTGCAAGGCCATCTCCCATAAAAGCGTCAGTCCTTCCACTGGTATATGTTTTAGCTATAGCTAACTGGTTCTACTCTTTTTCCTATCGCAACTGCATGCGCACACGCAGCGTTACTGCTGGTTTTCAAGCTAGAAAGAGATGTACGGTCGTTCTCCGACGAGATATATATCTACATGGAAAAAGTAAGAGAATGAGAGAGAGAGAGAGAGAGAGAGAGAGGGTCGTAGGGTGGGAGGGTGAGTATATGTTGTACGTACGGGTGCATGTGTGGGTTAGCCAGAGATAACCACCAGAGAAACAAGGAAAAAAGGAAAGAGGATTTTGTATTAAAAAATTGCTTTGGTCATGGTGCTGGTATTGCAGCTTGTTTGTATGTAGCCGTAAACTCTCAATGCCTGTTTATAATACATGAGCTGACACGTATGAACGAAAATAATTGTACTATTGTGCACATAGGCGTGTAAATTCATCCATTGAGTGTATGTCTTGGTTTTACATACATTTTCTGCGGCTAAAGAAAATGGTCTTTGGTTTTTGATTTATAACTAATGATTGTCACGCGGTATTGTTCTAAATTTTATTTTCAAAAAATTCTTTCTAATTTTTTTGGCGACGATTCAGCTTTTATTGTTGTTAACTATTGGCATACCATTTTTCAAAGACGATAATTTTTTTGTTAGAATTATAGTACTGGATTTGAATAAATTATCCAAAATATCTTACTTTTTTAATTAGTTGTCTGTAATTAGTTATTTTTTATGACATAAAATGTAAATCCAATGAGTTTTAACCTTTAAATAAATTTACATGATTAGTTTTAAAGGTAGCCGGGAAAATTTTAAATCACGTGGACTAGAAGCTCGATAAACAGAATTAATTAAACAGATTGCAAAGTATATTTGATTTTCAGGCCTAAGAAGCGTACAATAAATTTAACTAATATAAATAATAATGAACAATATATAGTTTAGGATAATTTAGAAAAGTTGTAAGTCTTTGTGGAAACAGGAAAGGTCAGCCTTGATGTAAAAAGTTTCTAACCATATCAATTTGGGGCAGATAGACAAAGAACGAGCTGAATAGTTAATTTATAGTTGTGGAAAGTAAGATAGTAAAGAATATACTTTCAGTTCTCTCTCTTTTTCTGATCCTTTCTTAAGCTGTCATGCCTTTTTGGGCATTTCACTACCAGTTTTCCTAAAAGTATGCACACACGTTCAGTGTATACTAAATGTATTATATTGCTATTAAATATTAGTAAAAATCGCTTCATGTACAGCACTGCATTCTGTAACACCTGTCTAGCATGAACTATTTACGGTAGAGGATGACAACGCTGGTGGCGAGTTGACTTGTAAATTGTCCCAAGTCGTTATCTCGAGTGCTGCGCGTGCCCAGCGTGCGCGTGAGTGCGGATATGTTTTGTAGCTCACCCGAACTCACTACTACCGAGTCGATATGCATACGCTTACACATGCGCATGTACATGGACATGCAAAGATACATATCTCGTTGTGTATTTGAGTGGGTTTATAAAGAGAGGCACGCTGGGTGTGCTATGTGTCGCACTTTAGAGTTTCCCAGACTAATTTTAGAGACAGGGATGCTATGGCTATTGGTTTTTGGGGTGTTACGTGCTTACGGTGATATTCAATGGAATTGTGGTTAGACAAACGATGCGAGAAATTACTGCGAGGTCCCATGCGCATACTATCGTGCTTCCACGGACTGCAAAATTTCTTCTCGCAACGCACTTGGCTTTAGTTAACTGGAAAGCCAACTAGGTATCCTACTCTCTACGTAACAAAATAATGTGCAAAACCAATAAATAATGCAACCCTTTCATTGATGCTTTGATTATGTAAACAAGTTCGGTTTATTCCAATACCCTTGTCGTTATAGCGAAAAAATAGAGCATGAGAATTGCACGTGAAGCAATTGCCTGAATTGCCATTGCATGATATATATATGGATAAGGCTCAGAATTTTTTAAATAAACCTGCGCTCGTATGTCACCGATTTTGACGCTCTTTTGGTATGTTATAGTACATGATAAAAAAGTCAAACCAAAACCAAAATTTTGGACCCCCCCCCCCTCCTACCCCCTTCTTCCCCTATAAACGTTCATTTTCTATCTATATTTATTCTGAAGGCCTGAAGTAATTAAAAAATCTGAAAAAATTCATAAAAGTACTTTTCAACAATCCAAACAACCTTGAATTTTTTCAGATTTTTTGAGTGCTTCAGGCCTACAGAAAAAATATAGATAGAAAATGAACGTTTATAGGGGAAGAAGGGGGTAGGAGGGGAGAGGGGGTCCAAAATTTTGGTTTTTTGGCACTTTTTTATCATGTACTATAACATACCAAAAGCGCGTCAAGATCGGTGACTTACGAACGCAGGTTTATTTAAAAAATTCTGAGCCTTACCCATATATTAGTCAAGCTTTATTTATCATCAATCCTATTCATCAATGAATCTTCTATTGGGAGTGATAGCATGAAAAATGATTGCTTTTATCCTCTGAAAAAATAACACAAAGGATTGTACAAACTATTATCATATGTTCATGAATTTTACTCATCATTTTCTATTATTTTCACTATAAAGCGTCTCGCGAAGCCGTCTGAATTCGTCTCAAAGTAATTAAAACGTTTTGTGGCTCCCTTTTTTGTACGTTTTTGCCAATGTTCCTTACTTTATATTTGGTACGCTATTTAAAAAATTACATACAATTTTTGACAAAATAAAAAAATTCAACTTTCATACATTGAAAAAAGGGTTTATTATGTTTTCCATAACCTTTTTCATCATCAAAAAATAATACTATTGAATTCTACAACGCAAACCCTAGTTCTTCTGAAAAAGATTAGATAATTTGAATAAAAAAAATTGTGGTTTTTTGAAGCAATAGTTCAAAAATCGACTCTTTTTTCTACCTTCTTTTCTTCGTATAAATTAAAAAAAAAATGTTTTGGTCTAATTGTGGTGGATTCTTGTGTCCGATACATAAACAAAGTTCTGTATAAAATTTGGTAAAGATCGGTTAGGTAGATTCGGAGATTAACTGTCCGCCGTTCAAAAAACCATCATTTCGAGAAAAACGCGATTAAAGATTTTGTGTGCGTGCAATACGTGCGCGCCCTCTCACCGAACAGTTGCGCATAGACCCGCTTTGAATTTAAATATCACGGTAATATTTTGGGAGGTGATTCTTAAGACTACAAAGAGTCTGAAAATGCAATAAAAAAAAATCGATTTTTTGAAAAAAATTCGACTATAATAGTACCTTAACCCATTAACGACCAAAATGCTTGATTTTTTTGTTGGTTTTCGCATCGATTTTTTTTTATAGTTTTAGGCCTTAAAAAAATTTCGCACGGACCTATTTTGATGTAAAATTTAATGCCCTTTCAGAAACTGTGCTCAAAATTTTGATTGTTTGGATAGTAAAAAAGTGATAGCTATTTGAACAAAAAAAAACGTAAAAATTTTTGCAAAAAATCGAATTGTCGATCATTAAGTTAAGGAATCCCGATATAAATATGATTAGGGATGATCACGACTATCAAAGTATCTCAGGGAATTTTTATAGAATTTTCACACCACTCCTTTAATAAAAAAATAACTCATATTCATATAAAACATAACTCATTTTTTACTCGAAAACTATTGAGTTTAGAGAAAAAGTGCACAAAACAAAAATTTGAAAATTGGTTCGAAAATTCCATAAAAATTCCCTGAGATACTTTGATGGTCGTGATCACCTCTGATCATGTTTATATTGAGATTCTTTAACGGTAACATGACTAAAAAAAATGCAGAAATTTATTTTTTGCAAGAATTTTTATGTTTTTTTTTTGTTTAAATAGCTCACTTTTTTACTATCCAAACAATCAAAATTTTAAGCACAGTTTCTGAAAGGGCATTAAATTTGACATCGAAATTTTTTTAAGGTTTAAAACTACAAAAAAAATGCTGCGAAAACCAACAAAAAAATCAAGCATTTTGGTCGTTAATGGGTTAAAATAAATAGATCACTCAAAAATAAAATAAGCGTATTATCTTTTTTTTTTTTTAACAAACTGTCAACCAAAAGTTCTGAATTTCAATCTCTAGAGCCTTACAAAATAGTAGATTATTAATATTTATTTCAGCCAAAATCCAAACGCAAAGTGAAAATACTTCACATTCCAGAAGTTTTTATCAAAATAATCGTTTGGTGCGCAGTACGTACTGAGCATATTCTTCAATTTTACTAGTTAAGTAGGCGACGGAGCCTTCTTAACCAAACAAACGTGCTCACTTTCAACGAGAAATTTCACCTTCGTAGAGGTGTGCGAATTGTTTCATGACAATTGAAATGAATAATTATTATAAAAAGAACTATAAAGTGATCGCCTCATATGTACGCCATGCTAAGCTCGAATGTTTTTGTGTGGAAAAACGATAAGTTTATCCACGAGGTGGCGCGTCATGTCATGCACTCGGCCTATATCCTCTGCACGCAACTCTCTCTGTCTCACTACTTACCCGTCTCGATACACATACGCTTAGTGTATCCAATTATTGAGAAAGAAAAATTCGAAATGATATCATTACATTCCGATAACGAATGACGATGATTTCTATAGCAACTTTTTCATTTTATTATACTTCGTTTGTCCCTCAGGTAGTTACTTATTATTTATAGCTCATTTTCAGAATCATTTTAACGAAAAAATGCAAAAAAAGGTGTACTAATTTGTATGTGCATGTACGTCTGAATTTTTTCGAACATTTTGAGACAAACTGTTACCTATTTTCACTGTCTAGCTACATTACACACGCACAGTTTCACACGCTCTAACAGTAAGGATGAAGCTCGATTATACATGTCTCTCCCCTTCTTACGCAGGAATGAGTCGATCTTAGCACAATAGGGCCAGATAGGGTTATACCCAAAGGCCCCTAATAATAAATCAATCAATCACAATAGAAGCGATTCCTGACAACAAAAATACGGGTTCTCTTTAAAAAGTATCAACTATCACTGTACTATGTCATGTATGCTAAATCTGAAGAATTGTGTGTACGAGTAATTCTTTTAAAAAAACGCATTTTTGGAGGTACAATCGCCGCAACATTTTTTTTGCATTACGAAGGTACAGACTCCCCGGGAAATGTTTGGAGGGGTCCTAGGAACATGTAAGAACGTAGGAACAGTCGTAAGTTTGATTATAACTCGATCACTTGTTAATCGCCTCGAGAATTTGCGAAAAACATTCCTAATTTTTTCAATTTAGCATAAATGGCGTGATAGCCTGGCGTTACAGACTGAGGGTATATAAAGGGCGCTTAATATTGTTAAGGGTATCAAAGATATGCTTGAAACGTTTATTTTTGTCTCTTCAAAGCTTGCAACCATAACAAATACGGCAAGTTGTGACCTTAAACGCAGTTCTGACCCCATATTTTGTATCATTTTTTACTTTAATTTAAGCATTAATTTAAAATTTGAATGACTATTATTTTTTTTACTACTGTTTGAATATCCAAATGTGAACAATCTATGTTTATTATTTCTTTCTTTATTGATTTTTCTCTACATCTTTCTCTATACTAAATTTTGCCGCACACTGAATTGTATTATATATCTTAGCATAAGGGACTATATTAAGAAAGTTCAATGTCTCTTGGGAATATATAGATATGCAGTTTGTAATGACAGTGTAGATGCAAGTATATACAAGAAAAAATCTCTTGGCTTAGAAAATCGCGAAAAGAAACTCATCCAAAAAAGTACCTTTTACTTTTGCTGCATCAAACGCGCTCTATTCGAATAAGTAAACTTCTATGGACCGTGAACGAGAGCTATTCATATGCTTGTTCGAGACAATTTCATGCAGATCTTCAGACATTTTTTACAACGCACATACTTTTGCATTTGTTTTTCTCTTGCATACCTTCCATTTTTCTTCATTTTCCAAATCTTTAGACCTATTTGAGCCTGGTTCACGTGTTTTTTCTTTTCACATAAATAATCTAACTGTTATTTCTAATAGATTTTTCAATTAGCTTAAAGCAAAGTTAACTCTCTGCTGAAAAATTCAAGAAAAGTATTATAAGTTACATTATAAAAAAAAAACATTCATCGGGTCATATTTTTATAATCTAAGGTAAAGCAGATGTTGTTAATTTTTCCATGATCTCAAAAATTTTTCTCGTACTTTACAAGACGAATAATATAAAATAGAAATAGGTTTTTACTTAGCTATAATGATAACTTGGCCATCTTTTTAAATGTCAAAATATTTTTAATTTTTAAGACGTGAAATTTGCGATTTTTGTGAACTGCGATTGAAGTCGACAAACGCTACGTGTATATTTCGTATTGAAGCAACTAAAGAGGGGTATACCGTACAATTTTTTTCACACTCGTTGCAAATAGTTCAAGTTCTACATAGTCACGCGAAAACGAGACGAGGTAAGAAGGAGTTACACTGCAGAGAGGGATCGAAAAAGCGAGAGAAAGGTTGAGAATGAAAAACCCCGTCAGGGTGAAAACGTAGAGTAGTAGTAGCAATAGTAAACGCGGCTTCGAGTGGTAAAGAGGGTGCACTGTAAATAGAGGGAGCAAATGAAAAGAGCTTGCTCTTAACGGAGGCAAAAGTCTCGAGAAGCCTTATTACACGCTTTCTTTAAGGTTTTAGGCTTACTGATTCTATATTTCTGTTGCTTTCGATGCATTCTTCATGAAAATTACATATTTTTCTCAATGAAGTAAATTTGATTGAGCTTTGGACTTGCTTAATTAATTCTTCGATATTTGAATAAGTAATTTAAAATATATGAAACAAATTTTTTATAAACGTATTAAAAGAATAATCAACTCTGTAATTATGTGCAGTAACTTTCACTAGGGAATCGACTCAAATCATACCTTTAAATTATTCTTGCAGTGTCAATACAAAAGAATTTACAATGCGAATTTTTACATGTAATAATTAAACCTCCCTAGTAGTTAGAATTTTTCAAAATCTCCGCAATATGAGGAAAATTTTTTTATCGTTTACGTATACTCAACCCTACTGTTATGATAAATTAAAATTAGTTCTCAGTGGTTTTACTTTAAGTAAAGCGTGAGAAATAAGAAAACAAATACGCGCAGAATTTAATAGTGGTTCTAGTACTATGTCAACAATTTTATAATATAAATCAGTGATTTTGAACGATCTATCAAAGGGTTCCAAAGTACATAGAAAAAGAAAACGAGCTGCAAAATTTGGATTTAATTAAAAAAATATAGACGTATGGATTTGTATTGTAGATCGAGGCAATATTAATGATGATGACGGCGATGATGATGATGATGATGGTGAGACTTCTTATAATATTCATATAAAAAAAAGTGAAGCTGCAATTGTTTGATAGGGAAATATAATAACATAGTCGAAAGTGTTTTCTCCGCTCTATTCAAAATCATTGCCATTATTGATAAAATTGCCACTGTTATTATTTGGAGAATCAAATACCCTTGTCAGTTTTGTCCTATGATTTCATTTTCATCGAAAAAATGGACTTTTTCGATTTTTTTGGGCGAAAAAAAATCGTATTTTCAAAAATCGAAAAGTATTTTCGTTTTTTTAAAAAAATGGCTGAGAATAATCCCTCGTGAAAAATATTATATTAAATTATCTGATAGGTTTTTGTCTCGCCTTTCCAAAGCCGTTTTTGGATGTTCAAAATTCGCAAATTTTGTTGAGATATAGTTGTTTTTGTACGATGCGTTTTTGTAGCTTAAAATTCAATAATTCTGATTCACTGGTTTTTTGATAAATGGAGGTAGCTGAGAATTAGTGGAAAGAATACGTGTGATTTTTTTTAAAACTGTTTAATTTGAATCTCTACCTGAAACGATCGATTTTTGCTAAAAATATATGTTTTATAGCTCTGAAATGTTGTAATGTGTCTGAGAAAATCTGAAAAATTTGATTATATAAACTTGTTATTTATTTTTAAGCTAAAAATGAGGGAAATCATTCCGGGGTAGTATTTTGAAATGCTTAGTAAATGCTGAGATCTCGGCTTTGGGTCAATTTTTTAAGTTACTATAACATACCAAAAGCACATCAACATCGGTGACACGTGTGGCCATAATGTAGAAAAATATATAATTTATAAAATTCTTTAATGTAATATCATATTTCAATTTTCAAAATACCGTACTTAAAATAAGGCGTTTAATTTCATGTCATGTACATTCGTTTCTGATTAACTCTGCGACTCCGAAAAATGTAAATACAACGTTGTAGAAGTCACTGTCAGTGTTGAAAAAAGTGACAATTATAATAATAATAAACGATTTTGCAAAAATATGGTCCTTACTTTGCTGAATTTATATTTTTTTATGTTACATGATGTAATTGGTGCGAGTGTACCATAACATGTGCTGGTTGATATTAACATTAAATTACTATTAATCAATTTCTTTCGAGCAGTAGATTTTATCGTTCCTTTTCCGAGTCGACGTAATATCATATTTAGTTTAATTGTTTAGGCTTAATTTAATGCCTCATCATGCATTATAATAGTGGATTTTTTGCTATGACATGATACTGTTTCATACTATTGTATTTTTATTCGGTTTTTTTTTTTTTAGATGGTGACAAGGACAAAAAAAATATTTGTTGGAGGATTGTCAGCGCCAACGACGTTGGAGGACGTCAAAAATTATTTCGAACAATTTGGCCCGGTAAGTACTGACAGAAATATAAATATTTTGATTTTGATACCTCATGATGTGTATAATTATAATTACTGCAATTATTAAATAATTTTTAATCGAATTCACTACTCTGACGTTATTTCTTTAACGAATTTGGTTAATTGAAAAGATGTATATGATTGATTCTCAGTGAAGTCGAATGGACAAAAAATTTTTTTTCTGCAAATATGAAAAACTAGTTCTTTTCAATGTCAGATATTTCCCAAAGATATTTTAAAAAATTTGGGGCCTTTCAAGGCCTTTTTTTACAGGCCCAAATTTGGCAATTTTGGCCTTTTTCCGAAATTCATTTAAAATCACAAATATTTAAATGATTCCTAGATCAGTGTAGAGTGACTCAAACGAAAAAGAGCAAAAAAATTGATTTCAAATTAATTTGAGCACTCTGCAAGCTTGTACAATAGAAATAAATTATACAAACCAAAAACTCGAAATCTAATCGGGTTAGATCCAGACATTCATTTCCAAAACTATTTAAAAAGCTTTCTGAAGATGTCAACACTACATGATAAAATTTTTTAATAGGCTTTAAACTGTAACTGTCAACAATGAGTGTCAAAATAAAAAGTCGAAAATGGCTGTTTTTGTCGATTATACACATTTTGGGGCCCAAATTACCTTAATTTATTATCTCACATAGGGATGGTGCAGGCATGAGCGGTCATACGACCGAAGCCAAATATGCTATAGATTTAAGGTGGTTAGTCAGTAATCATAGCAATAGTACAGCGAGGCGTATGTCTGTCTCTTTCTCGCACATGGCAGGCAACCGCTCGCACCATTCGAAATCAATGATTTTACGCACATTTTGTTTAATTACTCATTAGTTAGTTCGATAAGGGGTAATTTTTAACATACCAATCGAAAGGTAGTGACTCGAAGCATAACATACTCGTTTTTGGTTAAGATCTGTTGTTTAATAAAAAAGTTATGGCGCAAAATGTATGAAATTATGATGGCCTCCCATAAGAGCCCATGTTAAATTTGCTATTTTCAACGGCTTCGTTCTCAAAAATTAGTTCGATAACCCATGCTGAAATTTCTACAGCATATCAAGGGCACTTTAAATGACATTTCTGCAAAGTTTCATAAACATCTGTTGTCGACCCGTTTTACTGACTAGCCACTTTAAAACGATTCGTTTCCCAGCAGAAAATGAAAACACAGCATAGTGAAGGCCGTCTGCGTGTATAACATAAGCGTCAATAATAATAATATAATATAGGCTAGCATAGGTAGAGCTCTTTATTTTTTCTGTTTGCGTTTTCTGCTGGCAAACGAACCGCTTTGCACGTAGTGTACAAACGTCAGCGCGAAACATGAAATATATGACATATGTTTTAGTTTGATTGAGCAATTAACTCGCACAGTTAGCTTTAATAATCTTTCATCTGCAACTATCTAATATGTATATCATATAATCATAATAATCGAGTCAGCATAATACATTAAGTGACGTAATTAATGCATAGAAAACATTTCTTTAAAGGGTTTAGGGTGTAAAAGTATTTAAAAAATAATAAACTGTAAAAAAACCGATGCACCTATTACTGCGCGGGTGTATGAATTACTGCGCAGACATGTGCCTATTACTGCGCACTGACTTTTTTATGATTTTTAAGTATACACTGAGTAATAATCATTTTCACAATCTTTAAGATATTTGCATTTTAAACTTTATGTTAAATTTTCGAAAAGCTGAGGTAATTTCCCATTGAAATGATGGGTTACCTTCTTCTTCTAGAGGTCCATTTCGATACTTTTTACGTGAGTTAGAAACTGAGTGATTTCGTTTAATTGGGCCGCGTGGATAGGACACTTGTAATGAAATGCCTTTTATATATGCGCAGTAATAGGTACATATAGTGCGCAGTAATTGATACATCGGTTCAAAATTCGTAACTTATTTTATTTATCAAATTTATTGTAGAAAAATATAACTAATCAAACTAATATCGACATGTTAATTAAATATATGGGTAGAAACGCCAATAATGCCCCAGCGACACGCTCGGGCAGCGAAAACGGCCAGATTGTTCAGTTTTCAAGTCGCTCGTGAAGGGTTAAATAAAATTCAAAAAAATAAACCAACATAGGTTTTCGATAGGTTTTTACCTCAGCTTTCTAGTTGTGAGGTTGAAAATGCAAAAATATGCCTCCACAACCTCAAAAAATGGACTTGAAGACAAAACATGTTGTAAATTCCAGAGTTTAACTCCGATCGACTTTCTGACTAGCTTGATCAAAAGATCTCGCGATTTTACATAAGTAATGACTCTAAAAAATAAGGACTTTTTCGATTTTCTCGAGCGGTGAAGAGGGAAAGAGCGCGCGGTCGGCCGTTTTCGAGCGCTGCGGCCTGTTCTTTTTGCTACACTTTACGTTTCTTTATCTTTCACGCGTTAGCCTTTCGCCATAAAAATAAACAAATACATGGTTTTTCTGTATCTTTTTTTCATCTTTCCAATGGTGCAATTAGTTTTTGGATAATTGGCTGTTTTGAACAGATAAATTAACTTTTTTGATTAATAGTTTCATTATTTTCGTTTTATTCGCAAAACAAAGCAACTTTTCCATAAAGTAATTGCTAAACCATGTATTTGTTTATTTTTATCGCGAAAGTATAACGCATGAAAGGTAAAGAAACGTAAAGTGTAGCTAAAAAATCGTCCGTGGCACTCGAAAACGGCCGACCGCGTGCTCTTTCCCTCTTCATTGCTCGAGACAATCGAAAAAGTCCCTATTTTTTAGAGTCATTACTTATGTAAAATCGCGAGATATTTCGATCTAGCTATCCAGAAAGTCGTTCGGACTTGAACTCTGGAAGTTACAACGTGTTTTATCTTCAAGTCCGTTTTTTGAGGTTATGGAGGCATATTTTTGCATTTTCGACCTCACCAGTGAGATAAAAACCGTACAAAAACCCATGTTGGTTTATTTTTCTGAATTTTATTTAACCCTTTTCGAGCGAGTTGAAAACTGAGCAATCCGACTGTTTTCGCTGCCCGCGCGTGACGCTGAGGCAAAATTGGCGTTTTTGCCCATAGGTATATACCTACTAACAATTGTCACATACGTAAAAAGTTACAAGTGATTTTCTATTGGTGTTATCGGCAATTTCTTTCGTAAAAAGTAGCTCAATTGAGGAGGTAAATTTCAAATCGATATTACGTTAATAAATTGATGTTTTAATGTTTATTTTCTTTTCATTAATATTGTGGGAGGACAATATCTATTATTTAAAATCACTGCAATGGTCAGTAATAGGTGCTGTGCAGTAACCCCCTCGTTTATCGTTACCGTGATTATTGGGTATTCTCGCAATTGTAAGTAAACAAGCTTTGGAGTATGCTTTGGAGTATATCATGATACATGGATTTTTCTGCTCACACAGCAGCGTTTTCGAAATCCGCTCTCTCTCTCTCTACTTCTTTCTTTCTGCATCTTTTTTATAATCGTTATTTATGAAAAAGTTAGGAAAGTGAAGAGAAGAGAGGAATAAAAGTGTCGTCGTTCACTTGCACACGCACCAAAAGGTAAATCTTAGCTGGTGGTTCATGCAGTGAAAGCAAAGAAAAAACGCTTTGCACGATAGTAAGTGGAAGCTCGTGCATTTTTTTATTTTATCTTCGACTTGCTGAAAAAAGTGAATGAGATAGGGAGAGAGAGAAAGAGAAAGCTATAGGGAACGCAAGCGAGCAAGAAGAGAGGCAGACGGAAGTTCTCGAGGGTAACGCCGGCACATTGTTCCGTCGCACACTCAAGACTTAATAAATTACTTCGGGCTGACGCTGCCATTGCTACTAGAATAAAGCTCAAACTGCGGCGATGCGAGCTCGAGCTTTCTTTCTCTCTTTTTCTTAAAATAAGAAAAGTTGAATGTAAGAGGTTTTCACTACGCAAGAAGATTAATATGGATTTTTAAATTGAGACTAAAGACTGAAAAGATATACGTGATGGCGTATTATAAGTTCCAGCTGTAATCTGGCAGTTCTGTACACCTAAATTCAACTTGAGTGTTTTGATAAATTAAATGTTTCATAAGTTATTCTTATAAGGTTCATGTAGAACGTTAGTGAGAGAAACGTAAATATTATCTTTTTCAATTTTGGTCAGATATAAATTGATTTTTCGCTACTCATTTTGATAAAATAATCAGATTATATTTTATTTTTGATACAACTATTTATAACGTGTAGAATTAATTTAACTAATAAAACTCAATCTATTCATCATTTGAAATAAAAAATTTTCGTTAAAAAATATTGTCGTATTAAAAATTAAAGTTATTTATTGTCAGAAATCGTATAGTTTTAGCTATACAGTAATTATTTTTCTATATTCTTAATGCATCTGTTTTACAAAAATCGCTTTCGTATCTTTGGTATGGAAAATAAAGTTTGAAAACTCCTCGCTTTCTTGTTCCGTTTTTCCTTTCTTTTTTTTTCCCCCTTCTCGCTCTCTCTCTTTCTCTCTCTTTCTCTCTCTCTTACTTTGCGAGACGCACTAACCGAAGAACCTGCATTTAACAGCCGCCTTTAAACATTAAATGCTGCTTCATAATTTTCCCCATAACTCGGGGGTAACTTTGATTGCAGCTAGCATAGGGAGCAATGTGGCAGTCTCGGGGGGATACTGACTATCTTACCCTCTCTTCGCTTCCATCTTTTACATCTTGAAATCCTGTAGCTCTTGGCATACTCATAGAATATAAAGTCAGAAAAGCGTCGAGAAGATAAAGAGGAATTGATGAAGAGTAGGAGAGTATAAGAAGGAATAGCCGAAAAAGCTAACACCTTATGATTACCCGCTCAACTTGAGTAACTTGCATTGCAAAACTTGTGCAACTTCTGCACCTGAAGTAGCTGCTAGTTGTTTTACCATAACTGCTATTTAATTCTATTCATCAATTAGCCCTTGCTCGTGCGTACTTCATTGGTTTTCTGTTCATCAGTTGTATTTACCACTTTTTTCAGCGCGCGTTTCAATCGATTATTTTCACATCGCGAGCGCTAGGAAGTCATTTTGTTTTTTGGCCATTATCGTCTCGCTATATAATTTGCTTCCCGGAAGTGCTTCGTGCATATACTTTTTGTTCTGCACTTGACTTGATGATAATTGCTCTTTCTTTAGTACGCCTCTCCTCTTCGATATCTTTTTCTCCTTTTTGGTTTTTTCGTTATCTTTCAAAATTATGTGTTATGCAAATCATCAAACAAAATAAAACTAATCCAATTTCGGTCGAATATTTTGGTAATAATTGAAAAAATGTTATTTACATGTATAAAGCTATAAATGCTCGCTTAAAAGCTCTATAAATAAAAATTAAAAATAGGTTTTTGTGTAGGTACGAATAAAATTCAATCAAAGTTCGATTGGAGCATAATTTAATCAATTTCATGAGGTTAAGGATTTTTTTCATTATATCTCAACGTTCTATAATATTCTTTTCATTGTTCCACTGTAAAACAAACAAACTTTATTCACTTACCTAAAAAATAATTGTTGAACGAACTTAAAAAAAAACTCGTTTCCTACTACAATTCATAAATCATCTTTAAAAGCAATTTATGAACAAATAAGATGAAATAAATCAGACGGAGTAAACGGTAAGAATAACTCGTCACGTAAACGAGATCAAATACAATTTCTTAGTTTATTACGGAATAATTATCTCTACCTCGGTTGACTTTATTCAGCAGCACTAGGTTTATCGCCGAAGCACGGAATAGTCGCCTTACCTCCGATAGTTGTATTCAGCAGCTGACATCGCTCGTCGCTGTAATCACAGAATAACTATCTTCTTATCTGAAGAAACATGCAGTTAACCATCCCCATATGTACTTCCATGTACCTTTTACCAAAACTAGCTTAAGTGTGTCAGAGGCTAAGGTTATTAGGCAGTGCCTAGATCTAAGGGTAACGGGGTCTCTTGCACTTTTTTTTACACTCCCATCTCAATGAAGTTCATGTTCGTATGGGCTTTAGAAGTAGCCAGCTCTTTAAGGAAAAACGAGCTTGTTGCCTAGCTATTAAGTATCCCTCGATGTTTTGTTTAATTGCAGCAAAAAGTTCAAGTGCCGCACTGGTTGTGTTGCTTTTGATTTTGTTGACTATAATACATATGAAACGCTTCTTTTATCAATTAGTTATTTGAGAAGTGAATCAATAAAAAAATTGCAGTTACTACATCTACGTTTTATGAAAATTGAATTAAATTCTATTTATTCAGAGCTTTTATTTTTTTCAATCGTATAATTCACAGTTCTTGAGGAACTAGAGAGCGATCAAATCTTTTAATCGAACCGAAAGCAACGCGCCTGAGGCACCTATTCACCCTAGTTTATGACATTCAATCAGCCGTTATGAATTGTATCTAGGCAGTAACATTTTCTTATGGCATACACTTTCCCCTGCAAACAAGGCGGAAATGTCGAAAACGCTTTTGAAACCCATGTGTCAAAAAACTACTGCGCAACATATCTTCGCCACCCTTGACTTTCCTTATCCGTACACATAATTTAAAAAACAGGACTAAAATTGAAAGATAGGGGTGTCAACGACCTTCAATTTAAACTAGCGAATTTCCTCGCTCGCTAACGCTCGCTCGGTTTAGTCAGAATTTTGTAAGAATTTTTAAGAAAACAAGAAATATAAAATAAGTTTTTACAAGGTATGTACCAGGTATATACAATGTATATACCTTGTACAATGTACCTACCTTGTAAATACAAGGTATATATATAATAAAATTATTATTTTTTTTTTTAGTCATCGATTCTCCAGATCTTTTGCGGAGGCCAGAATTTTAGCGCGAGATTCATTCAACGCGTAATATATAGATAGTTGTTACTTGCAAAGCTTATATCTATTTAATATTTCTTAAGAGACGTCTGAATTACATTACACAACGCAAATGTCTCTTCGTTGTCTTATAGTTGTCAATTTTAATTTAAGAAGTCAAAAACAAGAAGATATTCTTAGCTATTATTATTTTCTGTATACATGTAAAAATTACAACTGTGTGAATTTCATCAAATGTTTCCGTTAATTCTCATTTGAGCGTTGTTTAATTCTTCTAGTTGTTACTATCTTGCAGACTCTTCTCTGCTACAGGTTATCTAGATATTTTTTGTGATTATTGTAAAAATGTTGATTTGGATGGTTTTTCGGTATCTGCAAGATACTTCTGACACACGCATGTAAAGTATGAAACGTACAGAGGACTACATGGCTAGTTTCAACAACTATAGTATCAAAAGCCTTATATGCGACGCGACGTGGACGTTACGGGCAGTGAACGTGCGTCTGCTCATATTTATGTGAAAGTGAAGAGTTGTGCAGAGTAGTAGTGCAGGCTTGCGCAGCCATACATATCCACTCGACTTGCTTTACTCTTCGGTGATAATGCCCTACGTCTACCCGACCACCAGCTATCGCGTTACTACTACTGCTACTTCTCTCTTCTTTGTGCTCTGCAATGTCAAAGATTAAAGCTCTATTTCGTAGAAAAGACGACCTCTGTGTGCGTAGTGTAGCTGTGTGTATGAGCTCGTGTACAGCTATGCTTGCACTAGTCGAAGTCGCTTAATTTCATGTATACTAATGTAAGTAAAGTGCTATGCATAGAATTTAAATATCTTGAGCGTGATACTGTTTGTACTTACTTGACTCATGCACGATATAAATAAAGTGAAACAAAGAAATGTAGATTTGTTTGTCGAGGTTCATATACGAGAGTTCCTAAGTGTAACACGTAATATACTGCATGTAATTTACCTTAAATCATAAAAATAAGCATTCTGTGCATTTACTATGCTATGAACTTGTACAATGCGCAAACAGTACAGTTTTGCATTCGATGTTGCCAGCAGCAAAAATAAAAATGACTTCTATTTTTTACGTTATTTTTTAATAGGAGTAATGACAAATAATATAAAATTTCTACTGCTCAGCGTCTAGGAATACGTGAAAATTAACAAAAAATATTTGTGTAAAACATAATAAAAATGTATATGAAGCTAACCAAATCAACCCTACTTTATAATTCTAGTATCATTTAGAAAAAACAAAAAGTGTTTTGATATAAACTGATTAGATCAATCATAATTTCTATAGAAATCAATTAAATAGTTCTCAAAAGATCAGGACGTTTTTTTGGCGATATTTCGTGTTTACTAGGTATAAATGAATTCAGTAATAAGTAGAAAACGCAAATACATACTGGCTGAATGAATATAACATACACAGCAATAATAACAACAGTGTACAGGAAGATATATGACAAGGCCCCAACTTTGCTATATTACATTTTTTATTTATTATCGAATTAATTTACACCTTATGCGTATGCTTTACGTACAAATTTAGATAGATACAAAATAAATAAATAATACATACATAGATAAAGGGTTATAAAGTGTTGCATAAATCCCTGTTTTGAAATACATTTTTAAACATCCTCTACATTTTTACTTTTAAAATTTGTAACAATAAAGCTCTGGAAAAACCCGCATCCGGTACAACTCTGTACATACCATCAGATTCAGATATAAACAGAACCATTTTGCAGATTCCCTTTCTTTCACTTCTCTTATTTATAAGAATATAATTGAATTTTCGCCTGTACATTGAATCAGGTTCTGACTTGCAATTTTTACAAATTTCTTTATATATCTATGCATTCAGAAGCGATTCTCGATAAATCAGTCTCTTTTTTTGCTGTATTGCATTCTGCGATAACATCAACTAGTTGGCTTGCTACTAGACGCTTTTGAGCGTGCTTTCTCTCTCTCTCTCTCTCTCTCTCTC
>CACVKI010145259.1:11657-38533 GCA_902732785.1 Trichogramma evanescens | reverse complement strand
AAAAAAACAAAAACACATACATACATACCAACATGTGTCAGAAATTCGATGTAGTTTAAGGATATATCATTGAATTTACCCTACGATGCTTATTTACGAATGCTGAAATTCAGCCCGTCACAAAGCTTCCTCTATGAGGAAGCAAAAAAAAAAAAACACACACACACACATACAGACATGTGTCAGCAATTCGATCTAGTTTAAGAATATATATGTAAAAGTACTCTACGATTATTAGTTATGAAAGTCGAAAATCGGTCCGTTACAAAGCTTCCTCTATGAGGAAGCAAATCTGAAAAATTCACAAAAATACTTTTCAACAATCCAAGCAACCTCGAATTTTTTCAGATTTTTTGAGTACTTCAGGCCTTCAGAAAAAATCATTGAAAATTTTGAAAATTCATATACGGCGTTAGGATGCAATAACTTTTTCGAAAAATTTTTCACTTTTATATTTCATTACAAAAAGCAACCTCAAATTTTTTCGAATTTTCAATAGGGTCTTTAATTACGACCAAAAAGATTTAGAACGATATCTGTCATAGTTAGCTGGTAAAAAATTCGCGAAAAATACCTTTTCTTTAGCTGATAAACTAGAATTGTTCCTTGAACAAAAAAAAACACAAAAATTTGTGCATAAATCTACTTTGAGAATTGTTTTTGAAGTGTTGCGGTGACAAACTCAAGATTTAAATAGATCAGAGGTAATCATGGGTGTGAAGCAACTTGGGAATGTTTTACAGATTTTTCGAACCACTTTTTCTAACAAAATAAAATGGATCTAACAAATTCTAATTGATATTTTATTGCAGGTTGAAGAACTTATCAATGGATTGTATCAAAATACTTGGATTTTTTCTTACGACAAAATGAAAACTTACAAGTACGATATTAATATATCGAATGTAGGATATTTTTTATTCAATCTTTTTATTGATGAAAAAGGGGACTTGGAAGTAAACATCGCCAGTCTTAAAACTATCAAAGGACAAAAGATGTATTATGTTATAATTTTATCACACGAATTGAATGGTCTAGTTTCTCGTGTTTTTAAAGGAATCGTAAGTATATTATATAATGATTATTTTTTACATAATTAAATAATAAAAACATTTATGTCATGTGTATGATTTTTTTAGGTATCTAGTGTGGAAATCATGCAAACTCAACATTCAAATCGTAATTTAATTAAATCAAAATACCTTTTGAATCTCCCACATGAAGAGAAAAATCTTTTTAAATGTACTTTAAATTTATATCGACCCGATATTGAATAATTAATAAAATTGTAATAGAGAAACGGTATATAATTTTTGTTTTTTTTTTTTTTTAATTATTGTCACCGATTTACTAACCAATTCAATTTTAGATGCTCCAGAGCTTCAGAAAAAAATCGTTGAAAAGTTAAAAATTTCGTTTCCAGCGATAGAATTCGATAACCGTTCTGAAATTTTTTTGCCATGTAATATATTCGATGGTGGCTACGAATAAAATGCCTCTTAAAAGTGTCTCTATGAATATTCCATTTCATTTATGCTGCGAAAACAATTCCACAATCAGTACGTACCGAGATCATTCCATGTCAGAATGTGCCGCGAACAAAAAAAACATTAGTATTTACAGAAATTTTTCAGTCAAAATTGCCTCCGTAAGAATTTTCCAAATTTTCCAATTAAAAAAAATTTTTTTAACCTTTTTTCGAAATTTTTTTTTTCACATGTAACTTTCATCGGTTATTTATTGAAAACTTTGCTTCTTATCGCTTATATCAGTGTAATTTCATATAATTCATACAATTTCCTTTAATTTGATGTAAATAACATATAGTCAATAGTGTCTTTAACTATTCCAATTTGATCGTGAAATCTGTCCGCTTTATCGTGGACATACAATATCGGCTATTGAGTCTGTTTTTTGACAGCAAGAAATTTTCAATTTAACATTACTTTTTATATAGCTACATGCGCTAGCGATTGCAAAATTGCAAGTTAGTCTTGCTAACTTAAATTTAGCGAACCAAAATGTTAAAATCGCTGTGCGGAAGCAACGACGTTTGAAATTCTTAATCTTTAATACGAAAATTAAAAATGTTAATCCTATTTCCGAAAAAACTACTGAATGAAATGGGAAGAATTTTGGTTCAGTTATTTCTTCTACTACTACTACTACTACTACTACTACTACTACTACTACTACTACTAGGGCTGTGCGAGTACTCGAAAAAACTCGACTCGTCGAGTTTGAGTTTTTTCCTCGAGTTCGAGTCGAGTACTCGATTTTTTGAGTACTTGAGTTTTTTGGGTACTCGAATTTTTTCGTGTAATCGAGTTTTTCAAGTACTCGCAATATATTTAAGTTTTAAGTAAATAAATGATGAATTAATAGTTTCTAGACCACCTCCCTTTGTGTGTACATGCTTATAAGTGTGATATTCGAAGTGGATTAGATTGGAAGAAGAAAATAATTTAATTGTACCACACTTCATCACACTTATAAGCACGTACACACAATGGGGGGAAGGGGGTCTAGAGACAGTTAATTTATCATTTATAAACTTCATTATATTGCGAGTACTCGAAAAACTCGATTACTCGAAAAAACTTGAGTACTCGAAAAAGCTCGAGAACTCGAATTTTCACGACTCGACTCGAACTCGACTCGAACTCGAATCGAACTCGGCGAGTCGAGTAAAACTCGGAAACTCGGTTACTCGCACAGCCCTAATTACTACTACTATTACTACTATTAGGGGTTTTGGACAAAATTAAAATATTTCCGTTTCTTAAGAAAGGAGGAAACTGATCATTGCCATAGGAGTAGATTTTTCATTTTACCGCTTGATTTCACCGGCAAATCAACAGTCCTGAAGCGGCGAAAACTAGTTTTTTATCTTTAAATGAATCAAACAAACTTCAATCGAACATCTATAGAGAAATTTGATATCGCTAAATATAATTGAGGCGAAAAGAAAGGATGAAAGGAAGCCGACGCTTGCAATGTCTCTTCTCGCAGACTGTTGCTTGCATATCTCGGCAGGATAGGATTTGAATTATAATTATACAGTTAATTTAACTCTTAATTTAGAGCAATCAATTTTTATTTTAAAATGCTTTGCTTTTAATGGAAACTGTAGTATAAGCTATGCCTGGCCCTCTAAATTTAACAAAAACTCATATTATTTTATTTAAATGTTACTTTAGAAAATATATGAAACTTCAATGTTTTGTTTCATTATTTATGTAAGCACTATCATACAAAATTTAGAGAAAAAAAATTTTTTATTTATTCTATAAAAAGTAACAACTATATAGAATAAATTTGACAATGATTTTTTTCGTTGATAGTACTCTAAATTCTCAATACATCGAATAATACATTTTCAATTTTTTCCAGTACTTGCTTTAAAATTAAAATCGAATGAGAAAATCACACCAAACATCGATGTTACTTAATAATTTTAAATTCAGTTTTTAAAACTTCCAAGCATGTAGATAATTTTCAGCAAAATGAAATTACATTAGATCATTAATAATATTAAAGTGATCATAATCATTAGTTACTTTTCTAAAAAAAAATTGTCCTTTGAAAAAACAAGAATATTTAAAGTTGAATAAAACTTATTTCATTTTGGATGAAAATGAACGTATACTAATTTTTTTTATGATAAAGTCACTCTAGACCGCTGATCCAGATAAACAAACGCACGTCTATGTTATTACATATGCTATATACATATGCTCTTTAAAGTTTATCCTTGCTTTTATTCTAAGGTATTACGTTAATTTGTGCTTAAAGATTGAAATTACTCAAATATGAGCAAACAATCTTACGCCCTACTTCATTTATTGCTTTTGAATACCTTGGCTTCATTGGGACATCAAGATAGATCAATATTCTTCAAATATCAGTCAATGCTAATATTTATTTATCTATTTGTCTTCATTCGGTTTTGATCTATTTTGGCTCAATTATTTTACTTAATACTGAAAACAATAGAAAAAAATTTTAAATTAACCGTGACTGAGAAATATCACACAAATGCGGTTGTCAATATTATTGCTTCTTTTTACTCTTTAGCATAAAATATTAGAATTTCAAAAAAAAGTTGTAAATGATCAATAGGATTTGAAATAAATCAAATTTTCTTGCAATTAATGTTACATTAAATAAATTAAATAAATTATTTTACTAAACCAGATTTCGTGACTTAAAATATATTTTTTATATAATCATTATAATGATTTCCGAGCAGGTGTATACGAGTAATTCCTCCTTACTTTTAAAATCAGAAGAACTCACGCATTTTTCTATTTAATAAAGCTGGAAATCTTTGAAATTGGCCAGCATCTCTTTTTTACCCTTTTAGGCAACTTTTTTATCAAAATATTTCAAGCTAAGTCTTGTGGTACATGTTTTCAAAACGAACTTAATATTTGTAAAAAAAGTTTTATCGCACATTTTCCTTACAAAAGGCGGTTTATTGTAAATCTGTAAGTTATTGAAACGCGAAGAAAGTACTTGGAATAGCAAAAAAATGAGCTTGACCAGTAGTATGTATGTAGTTTTGAAACTGACAATTCTGCATATAATTCAACATTTGTAAGTGGTGCCGTAATTCACATGGCAAATCGCAATTAAACATTTCCTTCGATTACACATTGAAAATGGAAAAGTAGAAATCAAAAAGAACTGCACACGAAAGGAGTAACGGCTTTTTTTTGGTTGATATTTTTCATAAATGATATGAAACATTCTTCTCACCATCGTATGTTAAAATTGTTGTGCCAATTTTTCAGAACTCTTTATTTCAAAAGTGTGGAGAAACCATTCATATAGTTGTTAAATTAATTGTGTAACAAACAGTCAAATTTAATTATATAAGGTAATCGTGTTTAGAATATATATTTATATTATGCACATAAATTTTTCTATGAATGAGTTTCAAAGACAGTGTGGCTGTAAAAAATTGCAATACGGCATAAGCAGATATGGAGCCAGATGAATATTCAAATTTTCAAAAAAGTTTTCTGAATCTTTAGTTGAATTTATTTTTGAAGAAAGCTACATACATATTTTCATCATGATCAAACTTTAATTTTTCTACGAATATGTAAAAAATTGTTGATTTTACTGATAACTATGTGATTTTTCCCCGTTACATAACTATACATTTTAAAAACGATTTCCTAATTGTCACGCAATGTTGATACGTAAATGAAACACAGATACATGTGCAAAACTCGATAAAAAAATATACTATACAAACCAGTTCCTAATTAATAATATTATTTTTACATTGAAATGTTTTACTACATTTTTGTGTGTAATATAATATATTGATGATTTATTCATACAATTTTCTTCATCTTTATTCTTTACAACACATAAATTCTTAACTGCAAAAATGCATCTTATTTATTCATTCAATAGTGTAAATTATGAACAGTATGTAGATTCATTATTTTTTATCTGATTATTATTTATTTAGCTATGAAAAAATATTAGCAGTCAGCTTTTTCACATACTGCACACAACCGATTTGAATGTAACTTCAAAATAAGGGAAAATAATAAGTGCATTTTTCGGCAGTCATTATAATTAATATTTAAGTGGAAATGTTTTTTCTTGTACATTCAACAAAGCACTATCAAAAAAGTGACTTATTTTTGATTTATTTCCGCAATTCATGAATGGTATTTGCATTTTGAAATTGATGACATATTACGTTCGACGATCACCGCTTCATTAGTTTAGGGAACTATTTATTATTCCCTCCTTTTCTTTGTTTTGGTGTAAGAATATAATTTATAATGGCAGTTTTTTTCTGTAAATAATTATTAATAATAATCTCAATTGTTTTTCATTTGTCACATCAGAAAATGGCTCATTCTGGTATTTGGGGAATATTTGCCATCTGATGCACCCAGCTCTTGCCAGTATATTTTATGTCTATGTAAATCTACATAATTTTATAGGATAATAATTTTTTATCATTTGTATTCTCTTGATTAAAAAACTCCACGATAACCATTCATTTACCAACTATTATAATTAATTTTCTTTATTATTTCAATGCTATTGCAAGTTTCATAAATAATCATAATTCCTGTTCATTTGAGTAATTATAAAAAATGGAAATTGATAATTTTTTACAAAAGTTAATCAATTTTATTAAAATGCATTTTATTGAATTAAATGCTCGCTATAGTTTTTAAAATGACACTATATTCTTCTATAAATCAAACTAGTTTTTATAAACCATTTGAATATTGCGATTGTAATAATTATTATGACTAAACAATGACAAATTTAATATTATTATTTTATTACATATAAAAAATACAAAAAGCACAAGCGATGACTATTAACTATTTTCTCAATACGTACAGGTTGTTATTAATATGAAAGTCAAAATTCACTTTTTTATAGTATAGAAGCAATTTTTAACGTAAGAAAGCAATTTGTTACCCTACTTTTTATTTCAATTTTAAATAAAAAGACCTTATAAAATTAACTGATTTATTAATGCCATGAAAATCGCAATTTCCGTTAATAAAAAAACATGTATTACGTAATTCTTTTAAAATTCTGCTATGATAAGGCATTAAGGCTGAAGAGTAATGCACAGATAAAACATGAAAATTGACGATACAAAAATACCTTAACAATTTAAACGCTGCGTTAACTAGATTAAATATTTATCGATAAATATGCCCCTTGGTATTATATAAATCTTTTTTTCACCTTTATTTAAAAGACTATACAAAAAAAAATAGCTACAAACAGTATTTATAAAGCGTTTTTATTGTATGTATTACTGTATATTCATTAACGCGAAGGCGTAATGTTTTTGTATGTGTTGAACAATTTTTCCATCACTTTATGGCAATAAAAATATATGTTTTTAAATGAAAGATGACCGAATATCAATTATTGTACATTTTTCAAGCCTGGACTACTTTTACAATTATCCCTACCATAACGAATGTACACTGTAATAACGATCCATGGAAATCGTATACAATTATGACTTGGTGAAAAATAACGATATATTTTGTATAGAGATGTTTTTCAATAACCTTTAAAAATCATACTCACTACTCACGCAAAATAAGCAAAAATATTGTTTTAAATTAATATTGGCTCCTAAGTCAACAATATAATCGTGCTAATGATTTTATAGTATCATGAAATTTCATGTGTGAATAATTATGATTACAAATTATTTGAACGTTATTTTATGAAATGCCTGCTACATTTAGTTTTCAAAATTTCAGAAATTTAGAAAAAATGGACAGATGCTGATGAGATTGATCGTTTCAATAATTTTCATCAAAAAATTCAGATTTAATTATTTTTCAAACTACTTTTCGAGGGATTAGATGAGATACCAAGATAAATGAAAGATGAAAAACTAATAAGACATAAAATAAAAGAAGTCAACAATGATATATATTTAAAATAATAAGATCATTAGATTCGCGAAAACCTATTTCAGAACTTGAGTTTATAACCAACGGGTTATGTTGCATCGTTTTATCATCTTTGTATAAGTGAAATGATAATTATCTTCCAAAGTGATGATGGCTTGATATTAATTTGAAATAACTTGAAAGAGAACATTTTTTGCTAAAATTGATGACAGGAAAAAGATATCTGTTTTTATTTTTTTTTTCAATGGAAAAATTTACATCAATTTATGTTGACATTAAATTACTAACAGATTCTTACTATTTTTCGTACATTGCAAGCAAATAAATTAACATTCATTAACCAAATTTATAACTAATGCACTATAGTTTTTTTTTCATTTTGTACTTAAATATTTTTCATTGAAAATCTCTAAGACAGAAATGGAAAATTATAAATAAGTAGAACAAATGGACTATAAAAACAAATAATTATACGAGGTTATTGATTATTTTGTGTAGTTTGTTCAATTTTTTTAAGTATGATCATTTACTTTTTTCTACAAAGTAAAAAGGATTTTCGATGAATTTTATTCACCACGTCGATGTTATAATTTCATTATTATCAAATTTACCATATAAATGTTTTAGTACATCTCAATTTTGTATGTGTCGAAAGTTTCATGACATACAATAAAGTATTTTAATACGATCTTAAATAAACCATAATATCATAAGTTTCTATTTCATGTCAGTATGCTTATAAAATATACATTAAAAGCATTTTAGAGTATTCAAACTTTTTTTATTGCTTACTGTTTCTATAAATTTTTTTCAATCTCATAGCATTAAAAATTCGTGCAATTGAATTTAAGTATTATTTCTTTGGACGAAAAATTTATTTGAAAGCATTATATTCTCACCACTCTCTTTCAATAACATTAAAGAGCAAAAGTCACTTCATTTTTTCAGTTATTTTTAATGTTTATTTTACATTTACGGAGACTCCGTCATTTTTATATATACCGCTAGTCAAATGCATGTTTAAGAAATAAGATGGGCAAGGTTAAATTGCTTGTCATTTGCTCATACCCGAATGTATAGAACGGCTCGTTGTTGTATCTTTTAATAAGAAAATATTAAAAAAATAAATGCTTTTCCGATTTTTGGGACACTCTTTTTGCAGAAAAGAAAATTTTTTACAAGTCATATAAATCTGATTAAAATTATATACAATTCGCTTCTGGGCGGTTCTTCATATAAGCGTTCAATCTTCTAATTCCTTTTTTCAAGATTTTGGAAAAGCTTTGCGCATTAGGGTTGTATAATTTAATATATAGTATTAAAATCCATCAGTTTCAATAGATTTTGCCCAGAAACTCTTAATGACGGAGTCTCCTTCAGTAGGATATATGTATTTTTTTAATATTTGATTCGCATACAAATAAAAGTCACAGTTTACATTAGGTAATATTTCACTACAGTTTTTAAAATATTTCATTCTGTTATTACAGATACAAAATCCTTGTTGATGAAATCGTTGCATTAACATGATTCACGATAGTTTTTACTTAAATCAGACCAACTAGATATTTGTAAAAAATATGAATCGATGATTTCCATATAAAATTAGACAGAATTATTATGATCAGTCAATTTAGATTGTATTCCTAAATGTCCCAGGCGCAATCAAACATGTAATAGGATGATATTGAAATTTCAGAAAATTTGACTTTCTGTGAAACTTTAATAATCTAGATAATTTGGCATAGAAAGCAATCGAAATGCCAAAGTTTTATGATAGATTATTTTACAGCTTTCTAGTTTAAACCACGAAACTTTGTTGCTATTTTTCTGTTGTTTTATCGTAAATTATAGAATGATATTGCTTAATTCATTAAAAATGATGAAAGAATAATAATCAAAATGTAATAACATACAGCCCATTAAGTTGACTAGATCAAATGGATGATCGAAAGAATGGGAAATTCGCAAATCTTTGACATTGCAGTTGTAATTGACAATGAAATTAAGATTGGATTTTGACTACACTTGAATTATTTGAAAGTATTTGCGGAGAATTTTGTTAATTTAACAATTGACCTTCTGTCATTGCACTCAACAAATTGTTAACTTATCGATCACAAGGTAAACATTATTTATAAATTAATTTTCTCAGAGCCTAACATTGTATCATTGACTTCTTTTCATTTATAATTTAATCGATTTTTATTCGGTTACTGAGTTGTCGAAATATTTAGTGCCATAATAAGTAATATGTTCGATTCAAAAAATCGTCTGGCTCAAGTTGACTACTCGATACCTAAAACTAAAGACAAGCTTTAGGCAATCATTTCAAGTTTTCTTAGAAAAACAGTATTATCAATTTAATTTAAGGAAAACATTCACATGATAAATGTATTGTAGCAAAAAAAAAGTAATTTTAATTAACCAAGCATTCTCAGGTTTGAATTAGACTTTGAACTCCAACATGTACTTTTTTGAGCAAGAGCTTTAAACTTCATTTAACTTGCCTGAGTAACACAAGTATTTGTTATTAGTTTCTTATTTCTCTCAATAAACAATTACCCCTTTTTTTTAAGAGAACAGTAAATTCAAACTTTTTCAAGTAAAATGCCATTTAATGTGAGCCATAATCATACTTTTAAATTTAAATAAACAATTTCATAACGCTTCAACTCTAATATTTACATGATATAAAAACTGGCACAATGTGATTTGAAACATATAATATAAACGCGCAGGAAGAATATTAAGGCCTGAATATCAAAAATTCTTTTCGTTGCTTGTAGAATTATAAAACTTATATATGTGCCGATGTTAATTAGATTTTTTGTTTAATATAGGACGTGATGCGTTAGTACACGATAATACCATGTACTAAAAGTCATTTTTTGTTCGATAAAAAGTCGCTCCTTTACATATTTTAAGGGTTGTCGACCGATTTTGCACAAGCACTTATAACTAAATTTTTTCAAATACAATAGTTACTACCAATACGTTATTTCAGTAAATCTTATGAAGGTTAATATATATTTCACTTGCCGCTATTCTAGTATGTATGCATGAATTATTCCTTCTACAGTCTCTTTGTATATTAGAAAATATTTATGAATATTTTTCACATACTAATTGCTGTATCGATAAAAATCGTAAAATTACTTCGATCATTCCACGATAATACGAATGAGTACATACTGCGCTATAAGTTATTAATAACTAAACCATAATCGCACTGTCCACTGCTCAGATCAATTTTGAGTATGCATTTAGAATAACGGACATTTTTATATTCCATTTCACGCTAGTCAAATTTTGACATTGGATGTTTTGGATGAAAAAATCCGTGGATTTTTATCCAGGTGCATTATTTCATTGTTGCTAAATTTCTGATTCATTATGCAGTATAATGAATTTAATATTTAACTGTAGATGTGATTATAATTAAATGGCGTGATAATATTAAATTCTTTTTATATCAGGACAAGAATTTACCATTAATTATTGGTCAATAACTATTAATTATTGTTAATTCGTTGTGTCGAAACATTGCTTTTTAGTTCGTATGCATTTGAATCCTATTTTTCACGTACTTACTAATCATTTCTAGATGAATGGCAACTCAATCATTATTTTATAATGCACAAAAATGTGTAACTGAATTTCTGAATTGCTTATATTTTACGACGGTAAACAATTGAATTTATATCACTAATTTTTCAATATGAGATTGATGTTCAACAGTGGATCACAAGAGTTTTGATTATTTATTCGCTAAGAATTATAAATATAGCTGTCTACGCGGATTTTACAGAAATTCACAATGCCTTATACGTCCATTAAGGCACTACAATACTAATCTATTATATTAACAGAATGATGTTGGATACATCTTACTAAGTTGCATCTCATCACTGATGACTGTAAACATGTAGCTTTAAATTTTGACTGCTTTGGTAATGCTTTCGTATGATTTATAAATGGCATATTTTCAAACTTATCATATTTTGCAAAAAAAGTCGCAAAAATTGTAATGAAGTTAACTTCACCGATGGCGTCTACTTTATTACTTGGCTATAACTCAGCATGGTGTCTAATTTTCGCAGCACTAAGTTAAAAGAACCCAATTTGGCTGCTACTTACATGCTCTCGTGCTCTAAAATATTGTAAGCAATTTTCATGAATATAATTTTTAGCGAAACTTGTTACAACCCTGGCCTTTGGCTCGTGATGTATTCTTTCATTTCGTTCAACAGACATACTCGTGTCTGTTTTATTATATGTGACAGTTCATTTTCACTTACTTAAGTTTTTATCATGCTTATACGATATAAATATACTTAATCCATTACAAACGTAATGCTGCATGTGTATATATATATATATATATATATATATTATTTTTTAATACTTCTACATCTATGTATATATATATTTTCTTAACATTTCATGTTCTTGAACGAATAAATTTCGACTAGAATGACTAGATTACAGCGTGGGCATTTATTGCTCGATGTTGCTTATCGTATTTAACTTTTCTGGCGCGAAAGTATATTGCTTAAACTTATTGGACGTTTCGTAAGTTGTATCTACGTGGTACTGGCACTTTTCTACTTAATCTACCTTAGAAGTCTTGCGCATTGCACAATCCAACTGTTTTTACTTTATACGCACGTAAACGCTCGTGAGTATGTGCTCCAGGATTCAAGGTAGGACTGTCAACTATCGATATACATTTGCACTTTGCGCCGCATGTGATGCGCTACAGTACCTTAAGCGCAAATTAGTAGTTAACTAGTCGCTAAATTAACGACTACGGTGGGGCTCGGCTAGAGGCCCCTATTGACTAGAAGTTGCTGTAAATCCGGCTGGACAGGTGGATCGTCGTCGCGCAGACAGGCCGACTCGAGGTGCTTGTTGAGATAGGATTTGAGGGCGAAGCTTTTGTGACAGCGTCCGCACTCGTAATTTTTATCAGCCGAGTGGGTCTGCATGTGAGCGCGCAGATTAGACCGGTCGGCGAAGGCCTTGCCGCAGTGAGCACAACCGTAAGGCTTTTCACCAGTGTGAGAGCGCAAGTGGCCCTGCAGCAGCCACGGCCGCGAGAACATCTTGCCGCAGATGCCACAACTGTGAGATAATTTATGGGTCAGCACGTGCATCGCCAGTGCCGGCATGCTCACGTACGCCTTGCCGCAGTGGATGCACTTTTTCGCCGACTGCGAGTCCAGGCTGCGGTGCGTCTGTTTGTGCCGAGACAAGTTTGACGAGGTCGCGTACTGCTTACCACATTCGGCGCAAGTGAACTTGGGTCTTTCGGCTTGTGCCGTTAGGACCGGAACAGATACAACTGCGGCAGCTTCGCGATCGGGCAACGCTGCTGCCTGCCCGACACGGCGTTTCGAGCGCCCATCCGATACAAAAAAAGCTTCGTATGTATAGGCGATAGTCTTGTTTTTACCCACGCCAACCGACGACTGGGCCTCGGCTGTTGCTGGTGATCTAGGCTGCGACTGAGATTTTTGAACTTTGGAAATTGGCACCAAGACCGAAACAGGGATGGATGTGGAATTTTGTTGCGTTGGTAGTGGCGGTGGTGGTGGTGGTGGCGGCGGTAGAGGTGCAGCTGTATTAGACAACAGTGGGCCCGATAATGTATGAATATAAACTGAGTGCGAAGGAGCTGCGGGTGAAGCACTGAGGTCGAGGATAGCCTGAGCCGCCGTAAGGTCTTCTTCCGCCGCGGTTCGGATCTCCTTCGTTTGCGGTAAACTATAAGGTCTGTAAATATCCTTTTTCTTTGGTGGCAGCGAAAGAGCTGTACCACTGCTGGTGAAGCACATTGAAAGACTTTTACGATGTGGTAAGACTTGCTGTTCTGTGTGTGACTCGTGCTTATCATCTTGTTGCTTTTGCGATATCGGCGCTCCTGTAGCTGCTGTCGAGTGCGTAGATCGAGCGAGCTCGGCAGCCGATCGTAGTGTTACGTACTTGGGCGGCTCCTCGTGATTTAACCACGTCTCTTGTGTGTAACCTGTTAAAATATTGTGAAATTATAAATAATTGATTTATTTCTATTAAAAAATATAACTATAGAATTATTTATTAATGAAGTACGGAAAATTTCAATTTTCATTCTGTCGGATATAAAGTTCAAAATTTACATCATTTTTATCAGTACTGATGCAGGTTTTGGGAAGGAGTATGAAATACCTAAGAATTTGTAACTTACAGAAAAAAAATCATATTATCTTATAAGAGTAGATTTTGACTAGAAACTTATTAGTGAGTGAGTCTTTTAAAAAAATCTCGCCGACACATATGCAGAAAATGGAAAGTCGGATGTATAAATTATTCATTTTCATGAAGCCCTCTACTATACCTAGGTTGAGGTTCCTTAAAATTTCAGTTGCCTTGAATTTACGTTATCATTAACGCAAAGATGTAGAGGATTCCATATATTTTACCATATGGTAAAATGAAAGTACACGCATACCTCGTTATACGCGGCTTCTGTATTGGGATGTAATGCGAGTGCCCTGGAGGGGGAAAAATCCAATATGTTCTCTATAGCTAAGGAGTTTAACATAGAAGTGTGTGGGAGGTTTACAGTTTTTCGCTCATATTTCAAAAAATATGCAAATTTTCGGAAAAATGAGGACTTCAATCGATTCCTCGTCAAATTTTACATCGGGAATGATTGTCGACTGCAAAAGTGTTAGTACAAAATTATTCACAATATCGAGTTGAACAGAGAAATTCGACTATGAAACGATATTGTCAATAATTTTACACTAACACTTTTGCAGTCGACAATCATTCCCGATGTAAAATTTGACGAGAAATCGATCGATGTCCTCAGTTTTCCGAAAATTTGCATATTTTTTGAAATATGAGCGAAAAACTGTAAACTTCCCATACACTCCTATGTTAAACTCCTTGGCTATAGAGGACATCTTGGATTTTTTCCCCCTCCAGGGCACTCGCATTACATCCCAATACGCGGATTGCCAAATGCGACGATGTCTCGTTATACGCGGATAAGTTCACGTTATACGCGGTTTAAGACGGTCGAAAATTTTTTTTATAACCTTTTGAAAATTTTGACAATGGCTCCAAATACTCGGAAAACTTCTAAAACTCCAATAAAAAAAAGAAAAGTTATGAATTTGGCTGAAAAATTGAAAATTCTAAATGTAATCCGAGAAGGGGAGTGTATTGCTGCTATTGCTAGGCGCTTTGAGGTCAATGAGTCGACTATTCGAACTATAAGAAACAATGAAAATCTCTATTAAAGATTCGCTTTTTCCCTCATTATATGCGGGTTTCGCTATACGCGGAACTTTTCCGGAACGTGACCCCTGCGTATAACGAGGGATGCCTGTATCATATACGAAAGCTTAAAACGATCTCAGGCACGCTTTTCGGTGGCATAAGTCGCACATTTTGGCACCGCATCGTTCGCATCACACTCGGGTGCTAATCTCACTTCGCGGTAACAGAAAGTGCGACTTATGCATCGGAAAAGGGGGCATAAATGTGAACTTAGCACAGTGCTATAAAATTGCGTATGATACACATGATTGCGGCAAGTCGATTTAAAGATTTTTCCGCATGCCACGAAAAAAAAATTTATTCAATTTTCAGGAATTTCCGTTGCATTTTTTAAAATTCAAAATTTTTGATTTTCACTGAGATACAGCGTTCCCATTTAATTTCCATTTAAAGCTCTGAATGCTACAACAAGTGAAGGAACCTAAAAAATGTATAAAATGACTCAATATGTAAAATAAGAAAATCCGTTGCCAATTCATTGGCAATTAAAACATTTTTTTGCATTGAAATTTTTAATTACTCTTTTTTGAAAACACATTTGTCGGAAAATGGCCCACGGAAAATGCACATATCTTAGTGAAAATCAAAAAGCATGAAACATGGTACAGTAAAATCGCTATTCACAGTTGACTTCATGACAGTCAGTTGGCAATTTACCTGCACATTGCGTACAACTTGCATAATGTATTAATCAAAACGCGGTTAATTTTTGGTGAATACATATTTGCTTACGTTCAATTTAACTATATTCAATTTGTTAAGTACGCGATCTTTTATAGTTGAAAAGAGGGAATCAGAATGCATACTAATTGCATCATCGGTAAAGAGCATTTTATTGCTGCGCATGCCCAAATAAAAATATCACCCATATCGGCTACCATGCTTTCATGCAAATTTTATGCTCATGTGGTGAAACTAGAATGTTATTAATAATTTGTTATCTTAAAAACTGTTTGTATAATTTCGAAAGTTCATTAGAATTGATAGTGATACAATATATCCGATTCATTATATCAGACTGACACTTTCAGGCCTAGTCTACTTTTTGGAAAAACAATACATTAAATTTCATTACCGCGTTTATACCGATCAATTTTTTAATTTGAAATACATATTTGAGACGCGCAATAAGAAAAAAATAGTAATACATAATTGTGAAAACGGTTGGTGGTTATAACGGCAGGTTTTATTGTACCCCGCGTATTTTTACTTTAAATACGCTATTACGAGTATGTGTGACGCTTAGATCAAGCATCGACGCAGGTTCTAGTATTCATTTTATCGCCTTAATATACTATCAAATAGTTGGTCTTTCGAGGCCAAAGATATCATCCTTATTCGGAGGCCGTGATTTCCAAAATTTACGCTGATCATTTTGACGAACACCGAAAAGGCAATAATTTTTTAGTTTTTTGGGTAGTTTTCCCGTTTTTTAATACTCTTCGTAGCCGTAAAAGTGATCAAATCATTACAAAAATTAGAAAAATTTGTTGATATTATTTTTATTAAATTTGGATAATAAATGATTAACATTAAAAGTTTTTTCTCACTACGTGTGCCGAATATATATTTCAAATTAAAAATTATTAATTTATAATGAAGGTGGTACCTCATTTTTAGCATCAAACTTTCACTCATTCAGGCCCAGCCTATTATTTGCAGAGACAGTTTATTCTTGATGCAAATTTTTAAGTATTGTTACAAGAAGGCAATCCATATTGTAAGTTCATTCATTTTTTACCGCAAATACTGAATGCTGATATACATTGCTGTAGAATTGCTGCGAAAATGTGTATACCTAACACAATTGGAAAATCGAAAGATCATATTCTCCAACTCTAACGTAATTTTTTATAAATCAATAGCTCTAAGTGTAAAAACGTGAAGGATATTAATTACTCTAATAATCGCAAACCTGAGTCAATTGTTAGTGATGTAATAAAATTTTTAATCAGTATATTTTAATAAAATTGAGTATATTTATTATTTTCATTCATCATTATGAATTTTTCCAAAAATTTCGCGTTAAAAATTATTGTTTTCTTATTTAACTACAAACATCTATTTCTAATAAAGTCTGTAATTCTCGTATTTCAAAAAAAGAGTTCTGGCCAAAAATGACTTATTATTGAGAAGTATAACGTAAACTGTTTAGTACAATATCATAGTTTTGCAAATTATTATTTGTATAGTTCTTTATAATTGTATACTGATACTAAGGGTACTCCATACTAACGGAGTCGGTATTGTAGGATCCGCAAAAATTTTCAAAACTAACTTATAATAAGATCAAACTTATTGGTGTACTAAATAATTTTTGGGTTGCAGACCCTGAAGCGCTAACTTCGTTGATCAAGACGACCTTTGATTTTTAGGTGAAAAATCTGATTATAATTTTTAAAAAGAAATTTTTTAATAAAAGCCCATTTAATAATTTTTGTAGTCTTTGAAATCTAAAATAAAGTCATTTAACAACAAGTCCACATCAATCAGTTATGAAAACCGTTATTAAGATACAGTTTCACTTTATTCTTTGTAAACAAAAATACATAATAGTTCTCGAGTACTTTTTATTAAATATTAATAAAAATCATAACTTTTGGATCTTATATCTGTACTTATAACTTGAGACTACTAATCTACAAATAGTAGCATGTTCTTTATCGTTTAAAATGTTTTTTTTTTCAAAAAATATATAGATATTGAATTATTATGGAAGAAATGATTGAATATGACAGCCTAATCAAGAAAAAAATTTATTCTGAAATTAATAAACGTATCGCGCAACTGTTCAAATCTCATTATTTGAGTCAACCTTATCCCAAAAGCATCATTGTTCGCAAACATATATAGCGATATATACTTTCAAGGGTGTGGCGTTCCCATCTCCTTAAATACGGTAGTTGTAGGCAGCTACTCTACGCTTTTTCAAGTTACATAAATTAAAATCATGATAGTTTTTTTTACTAATCGTTCATCATTGTGTCACGAAATTTTTAAAATGAGCTTTATTTGAAAGATTTTCGTAAGTTATGTGTATCATTGACCTCATTAAAAAAATATTTAAACATTCTTGACGCAACATGTATCAAGCATATACTTTTTTCATTCCCTCTTTTTTCGCATCGGACAGAATTGATCCACTTCTCTCGATTAAAATGAATTAACGTTTGATTTTTACGTTTCAGCTTAAATAGAAAGCGAACAAGTAGCTTTTTAGAGCCAGCTAGGACAATCAATACTAGATGATTTATCGTACATATAAAAGCTATCTATTGCTCACCATGGTAGTAAAGTGCCCCAGAAGCATTGAGTGGCGGAGGACTAGGTGCAGTGGCGCCAGCCGTGGGGCTGTGTGGCTCCCAGCAAGGTTGCTGTTGCTGTTGCTGTTGCTGCTGTTGATTTGACTTAGACGGGTCTGCATCGCCAACAACATCGATTTCTTCATCATCCGTTTGCATTGTTAGCACTATAAGGTCTTGATTCTCTGACGCAGCCGGAAGTGAATCCAGCACATGAATCGCTTCGTCATCGACACGATCTGGCCACGGGTAGGCCTTCCACTTTTTAGCCATTAAACAACGAGGCATTTTTGGATTTCACAACTTCGATTCTTGCTATAAATTTAAGAGGCAGGGTTAGCCTCTTCGATATCCAAACCGCTCATCGCTCATATTATAAAGGCGATTCGAGCGCTTTGCCAATGGCGACGCTTATCGTAACTTTATTCACATGCTTGATAATACACTGCACTGTATATCGTCACTCTTTACTCGACATTTACTTGCTCATTTTTTTATTTTATTGCAGCTAAACAAGCTGCGCAGCCATGTGAGTATATACTGTGCTTATAAGACTCGCTCCAAGTCTGTCTGATAGTTAGCAGTTGGGTGCTACAGAACCCACCCCTAGGCCATATCGCGAGTCGAGAAGAGAGAGAGAGAGAGAGAGAGAGAGAGAGAGAGAGAGAGAGACAGACAAATACGCGGGGAGAACAGCTGAAAAGAGACAGGAAGCAAGTAAGTACGAGTGGTGGGGTCTAGACGCGCGCAACCCTCGCCCCTTTCATGCGATGGCCCCTCCAATGCTCCAACACCTACAAATCTTTATATTGCTTTTTCATCATAAAAGATATTCTGGATTGTCATCAACACTGTTGCATAAAGCTGATGTATATTTGAATGCAACATGTATTTTACGTTTCGTTCTCTGTATTCTTTCAGTTGTAGTAGACATTAAAATTACGAAGGCGAAATTAATTTCGTATTTTGTGTATGTGCGTGCAATCGCGTGCACTACCAGCGAAAACATTATATAGTATGCAGTTTATCCTAACAACCCTTATGCTTGTTATGTCAATATACACAACTTTTGCCAAATACATTATTGCCTCGTACATTATTTTTGGCTCCTTTTGTATATTTTTATAAATTTTTTGTAATATCAACATTTTCATTTTGTGTAGGAGTTCACATTATATAAAATATATTCATATACGGGTGTATCCTAAAAATTTATAATATTGCATAAATCGAAAACTTTTTTATATTAATCTATGAATATTATTTCTATTGGTGTAAAAATTAAAATTTTAATAAAATTTTACTACTTTTTCAAAAACTATCATAAGTGTTCTCAATAGTAGAAAATTTTCTATAAAAATGTAAAACATGAAAATATTACATTTAAAGCATATTAGACCGAATATAACCATTAATAAATTATTGGATACAATGAAATAATCATGATAAAAAATTTGTATTTTTGTGTTTTTATAAAAATGCACGTGCATATTTATATGGATAGGTATGACACAATGTGAGGAGTGTTCAATCATTTTTATAATTAAGTTTATCATTTTTTTACAGCATCAAATACGCAATGAAACAATTTTGAACGTGAGTGCTGGAGTTTAAAAAAGTATTTCTTTTGTTCTTACTTTTATTATTTATTAATAATAATCTTTGTAACTGAAATCCATTAACGTTTTCTTACAGTTAAAATAACCCCTAGCCATTGATCAACCCTTAGAGTGTAGGCAACATGCGCTGCGTGACTCCTAACTGTATGTGTGTGAATGTACGTGTGCAACATGTAACAGAAATGTTTAAAACCAAGGGTGACCAGTACAGCAAATTACTTATGTGCACCTGGTGTAGCTTTTCAATACCAACGATAGCAAAGCTAACTTATGATGTTGCAGCTTGTAAGATATAAAATTTCTGTCTATTTAATGATTGGTAATTTTTCATTAAAGACAAATAAAAAATTTTAATTTTAATGCATATATCGATGATAGACCAAACTTTATACTATTTTAAAATTCATGTTCGGATCTTTGAAGTTAATCCCTGATAAATAAAAAACACTTGAAAGCCCTTTACAAATTCACTGACCCGTATCATAATGAATTTGTATCTTATTTTCAACGAATCTCAGATACATAATTGGCAAAGATTATACGATGTAAATTATTCTCAAATATAAAAGTTTTTTTACATTTAAAACAATATCAAGCAATATTTGCTCGATTTGCATGATTATAAACCTTATGTTTTTATCGTGCCCCAATCAGAATGGTTTGGACTAAAAAAATTTCATAATTTTTTATAAAAATGTACAAAAATTACGAAAATTCAATTATGTTAATAATTGAGAGTTATATATTAGTTAAATATTGATGCCACATCGATGCTATAATTTATTGGAAAATTAACAAACGAATCTCAGGCTTATTAAACCTATATTTATAATAATTTAAAAATTTTACGAAAGCATGTTTATAATTTTTAAAAGAAATTTTGATCAATTAAAATATTGAAAATTGAGTGGTCTATTTCTGAATAATATCGTGAAACTATAATAAATTAAGGGCTCAAAGGGGGCTTAAAATCGAAAAAAATTTTATTTCATTTTCGAATAGGATTTTTTGTCCCCTTTCCATTGCATTTTTTGAAACTTCAAAATTTTGATCATTCAATGAGATACAGCTGTTTCCGTGAGCCATTTTTGTATACTTTGCGTGTTAAATTTTTTCTTCTTTTGCCTTTTCTGGTGTTTTACGTTTTTACAAAGTGCAGCTCAGTTGTCGTAACATTCAGAGCGTACCGATTAAGTTACAGCACCAGGATTGCGTACACTTCTTCAGAACATCAATGGTAACGGTCACAACCTCGGGCGAGGTGATCGAACTCATAGATCACTTTCAATCAGTAGATTCATGATGGAGGTCACAAAAAAAAACGTAAAATGAAAAAAAAAATTGTGCTTCAGTGTTTGTGCAGGGTGACTCAAGGGTCGGATAACCTCGCCCGAGATTGTGACCGTAACCATTGATGTTCTGAACAAGTGTACGCGACCCTGGTGCTGTTACTTAATCGGTACTCTCTGAATGTTACGACAACTGAGCTGCACTTTGTAAAAACGTAAAACGCCAGAAAAGGCAAAAGAAGAAAAAATTTAACACGCAAAGTATACGAAAATGGCTCACGGAAACAGCTGTATCTCACAGAATGATAGAAATTTTGAAGTTTCGAAAAATGCAATAAACAGGGAAAGAAAAATCCTACTCAAAAATCGAATAATTTTTTTTCGATTTTAAGCTACCTTTGAGCCCTTAAGAAAATATATTTATACAAAATAACATCAGAAAATGAAATAAATGATACGTGGAACTGACTATTATGCTCACTTTTTAAAATTTCTCAAATTCCAGTTCTCTAAGGGTTAAAATAATATAATTTTTTCCACCATAATTTTTTAATTTATTCAGAATTTCATAATAAAATGGAAGAAAGTTATTCATTTAAAATAAAGAACAATATCGATCTTCAAAACATGATATTTATGCTAATGTTTAGAGCAATTTTTATTATTTTACACGTTTTAGTTCAAAAACATGAATAATACAATTTCTTTCACACTAATGTAATAAATTGTTTTTCATTTTCGAAAAGAAATAATTTTTACCATATTGACTTGTAAACTTGTAAGATGGAATTTTTTCAGTAACAAGTAAGAAAGTACGTTTACCGACAGGCTTGAGATAAGGGTAGAGCTATAGCTTTATTTTTGTTCATTTGTCTATTGTGCACGAAATCTAAAATACATGGGTTATCATAAAAATAGTATGATTTTACGCTTTTTACTCTAATGCTACTTTTAAAATTGTAGTAGAATAAAAAATGATTTGTTTTCAAGATTGTATAAAAATTGAACTGGGGATCGGCAATATGTACGTTATCAATAACTCATTAACAAATCACTATGAAAAAAAAGAATCTGTTGTAAGCAAAAGAATATAATTGATAGGTAAAATTGTTTAACTAGTTTCTAAGTTTTGATTGCTGTAAGTGTAAAAGCGAGAGGGGGTGTGGTGGGCAAGCTTGACGCCGGAGCTTCTTGAGCTCGGGCAGTATCGATCGTGGCTCCTGGGGCTGCTGTTGCGCGCGACTATGCGGTAACAGGTGTTGGCGGTGGTAACTGGGATCGATGAGATTGCGGAGCGCCGGCGCGCACCCCTACAATACCATAAAGACTCCGAGGTACGCAGGCTGCATCAGTTGCACAGCGTGGTGCGGAATACAACCCTGATTTGGCCAAAGCAGTCGCGGGCCTGCAGCCACACCCGCGTCGTCATGTAGCAGCTTTTGTGCTTTTTCGCTCTTGCGATCTATCTTTTCCTCTCACTGTCTGTCTATCCAACCCTCTCTACATTATTCTTTGCTTGTCCGACTATCTATTACTCTCTCTCTCTCTCTCTCTCTCTCTCTCTCTCTCTCTCCCTCTCTCTTATTCTTTCTCGCTCAGTCTCTCGTTATCTATACTTTTCCACCATTTACCCCATCAACCATTTTCGGTACTCGGGCAAAAGCTTTATTTGTACGTCTCGTCGACTACCCATCGAGCGAATTCGGTCGAGTTTCTTATGACTCGTGGCTAGGTGAGCTTGAACAATTGTTGCTTTGAGCCGATTTGTACCCACAGGTGGTCTAGTGTGATTCCCGCTGGATCTAAGTGAAAGCCAAACTTGGCTGATGTGTTTTACTGCTCAACTCGGTGCGTGACGCGCTGTGTGTGCGGTGCTTGCTTTTGACCTGTTGTGCCCAACTTGTTGCTCAAACTAGCTGATAGTCTACGCTTCATCAACTAGCACCTATAACTACATTTGATTGGATATATCTACATGGTTGAATCTAGCAAGCTGTACTCCTTGGCGTGGCTGCTAGTTGATTAAATCCAACAATTAGAACGTTGTGTGAGCTGGTTTTAGTAAAGTTTAGATAAACATCACCTGGTGTCTTTTACATATTTCGTCGTCATTTATGCCCGAACGTTGCAGTTGCTCGTCACTCTTCATTTGTTGAACTGGTTAGACATTTTATGCGTATTAATTTTTTCATTAATTACCCATGTCCGATTTTACGTTTCATCAATTTCACTCACAGACACAAGTTATAAAATCAAGCTGCCAAGTTTTAAGATGCCTCGGTGTTACATGGTAAAGAAAGCTCTGTGCAGCAAGTATATCAACAGTATGACGCGTACTTTTGATGATTGGAGTCCCTCAGCCACATCGCAACCACCCGTGCACTCGGAGCCGCAGACGAAACTCCCGGCGCCCAAGCCTCGTTACGCTGCATCTGCAACAGTTTCAGGTCGGTGAAAGTTTCATGGTTTAAACTTTTTTTTTGCATCAAAGCTAAATTATTGTACTTCTTATGTTCTTTTTATTTGCGTCTATTTGCGAGCCATGCGTACTGCTTAACAGGAAGTCTTGGTTCTGCACAGGTGGTTTCGCGATTTTATCATCTTCAACTTTTATTTCATCAGTTTTAATGTAATTTTTCCCCCTGTTTTATACTAAACGCAAAAAATTTTTAAATATTTGTTATTATTTTGCATATTTTCCCGCTTCTCATTATGAATTATCAATAAAAAGATGAAACTTTTTGTTGAAAATGTCAGCTATATTACTAACAATACTTTAATTTTTTTTTCTAAAATTTCGTATGATGTATTTGTGAATCACAGCTGCACACAATTTCACGGGAAGTAATTCATCGTCCACAACAACGAATTCTTGCATATGCAATATTAACAACTATAACGACGTCAACGATACCAAAGAGCGATTACCTGTTATTGTGTCAACGACATCGCAAACGCAAACTTGTGCATCTTCCGATTCAGCAGTAAAAAATGTCGAGACAGTTAAAATTACAACGTCGAGTAAGGAGGCAAGGAGTAATCAAATCCCAGCCGAACGACCACCTAGAGCGATCGAACAGCCTCTAGCCAAGTCAGCTTTCTCACGGCCCAAGCACATAAATAAGATAACAAATTATGATAGCCGTACGGAAGACGCAGCTTCAGCGAGATCCGTTTGTTTGACCGATATCCGTAATACCAGTGAACAATTACTTTTCAGAGACAGGTTGGCAACTTTTACTTCAATGGATCTTTTAACTCATTCCAAGTGTAAATCTGATAGTAAAATTAATGAATTTCGATATTCAGGTCTGCAGCCGAGACGGAAGCGGCACACGATCTACTAGAATTGTCGCGCTCGCTTCCGCCTTTACCGCCGCCAAGCGTAGCTATCGGTCCACACAATGTCATGGAACACTCGACTAATGATATCCAAGAGATTACTGGCTATCAACTGTCAACTACAATTGAACAGACTTCTTCGCAACCAGAATCAGCATTCCCGATTTATCAAGTTAGCTCGATTGACCGAAACAGTGTTGTCGATATTTATCATCATCCTTCGGAGCACCATTATCAACACCTACACGCAATGGCTGCACATTGTTCACACTCGCCACCGCAGCCACCACCGCCAACGAGTATCATCTACGAGCCAGCGACGCTTTTGCATACTGTAAGCGAAACTTTAAAACATACGGCTTGAAAAAATTCGTTTATAATAATTACCTTAATAACTATTTAACATATCATGGCACCGTATCGTGTCTACCTTATATCTCAGAAAAAACACTTGAAAGTAAACTCAACACAATTGCATATACGTAATTTTGTAAACTATTTGGGCCGTAAGTAGGCATGATTCCTCAACTCCGCTTTCAACTATGCCTGCTACTTTTTATAGCACTTTTTATCCAAAAAAGCGCAACTTATGGAGCGTGCATAGCGTTACAACTACTTCTAAAACAACTCGTAACGCGGATTGTGACATAAATAACACAATGCTTTCATGAACAGCTTTTCTCACAAACAATAATTTAAAAAAATAGTTTCTTATGTAACGGATGTGAAAATGCTTTTCCTATATTGAACGAGTGCTGTCAAGAGTTTTGCTTGTAAAGCCTATCAAAAAAGTTACATTGAACTATATTTTAAATAACAAGCGCTTTTTAGTAATAGTAAAATTGAGTTTTTGAAACATAAATATAATTTTTAAATCTCTTTAGCAACAAATAAATGTATATTTTAACAGAGCCACGGCGGGGTGTTTATTCCCCTATCTCCGGTGCAGGAAATTCTATTCTACAGTACGCCAACACTGCCAACGACGACCATGATAGCTGCTACGACGGTGCCATCGCCTGTACAACAACAAATTTTGATTCCGGCGTGCGCGAAAGCTTCGTCAAACTTAACACTGGCCTCAGAACGTCATAGAACTCAGAGATCAGAGGCGTTGGAACCGCTAACGCCGCCAACTTCTGAATGCAGCAGTGACGTAGAAAACAGTAATCCAAACGCTCTGCGGCAGCACGAGCTTGGCGTTGAACAGCGAACCACAGAGTCGCAGCTACCTGCAGACCAAAACAACAAAGAAATACAGACTGCTGATACAACTGATACTATGGAGTCGGCCACTTCTCCGATTGCTAGCGAGGGCCAAGCTACGGTGCTCAAGTCTGCAAGCTATACTTACGATACGCTTCTTGTTTCCGATGGTCGTTCGAAAAGTCGAAAGCAGCAACTGACTACTAGATCACCAGATAATATAGACACCCAACACGTTGATAAGCAAAACAAGAGTCAGACTCAACCGAATGATATTGTTAAAGTGGATGTCCCTGAAATCTCAAGGCATGGGAAATACGTTTGTTCCGAGTGTGGTAAGTAATTTTATCTCCATTTTTCCAAATATCAATGATCTAACTATACAATTAAAATTAAAAAATTTTCGAAAAAAGTTTCATGTTTAACCTTAAGAAGGTATTATGGGAGACAAAGCATCAAGAGGTTTTCATTATAAAGATTTCATTTTCAACCTTATAAAAAAAGTTTCGCATAGCATAGAACCTTAAAATCATGTTCGAGAGCCAAGGAAAATTATAATCGTCGAAAATCAGCAAAAATAACGAAAAATCTTATATGTAATTATTGGCAAAATCAAGGTATTTTCCTCGGCGCTTCATTTCTTATTTTTGCACAAACAATGTACGATATACTTGTTGGAATACTTTTTGTTTTAATTCTGAATTTATTTTAAATTATTATTTCATTATTCAAAGCTACAAAATGCTATTAAAATCATCAACGAGATTTTGCGATCAAATCGGTTAGAAAAAAAAGATTCCAATTGTATTTTCTATTGTTAATGAGTCATAATGAAGCACCTTTTGTCATTCTTATTCATATAGTAATACAGCGGGAGTTGACAAATTTTTGTTATCAATATTTTATTGTTGCAAAGTACGGCGATAGAGTACAACTGGTTGGTCGTTTTCTGATAGATTTCTTTCGGAAGAAAAACTTTTGAGCTTAGCCAAATTAGTTCTGTTCTCAAAATTAGTCGCTCATGCAATATTGGGTGTTGAATTTTGATTCGAAAAATGGGTTTTGTTATCTCTCATAAATTTAATAACTATATTGGCACCGTTTCATTGAATAAATGATGAAAACGATGTCAGATGCGTATACTTATTTTAATTTTGACTTAGAGATTAATGTATAAAAAATTATCATGCTGCATACAGGGAAACAGTATGCAACTTCGTCGAATTTGTCTCGGCACAAACAGACTCACCGTAGCATCGACTCGCAGTCGGCGAAAAAGTGCATCCACTGCGGCAAGGCGTACGTGAGCATGCCGGCACTGGCGATGCACGTGCTGACCCATAAATTATCTCA
>CACVKI010145259.1:0-11607 GCA_902732785.1 Trichogramma evanescens | reverse complement strand
ACCCACTCGGCTGATAAAAATTACGAGTGCGGACGCTGTCACAAAAGCTTCGCCCTCAAATCCTATCTCAACAAGCACCTCGAGTCGGCCTGTCTACGCGATCCCAACGACAATGCCAATAGTGACTGCGATCCATTACTCTTTTAATCGACTTTAATTTTTTGTATTCATGATGAAAAACCTAATGAAATACTTACTAGTTATTGGCAGTACTTTTTTTAAAATCATGGACACATGTTTGAATAGGTTGAAAAAAACTCCAATGAAAATTCATCAACTTCTTTCCCCCAAAAAACTAACTTTTACTTATTCATTTGAAATAATATATATAATATATAAGCAATAATAAAAATAAATATTCTACTTGTTATATAGATACGTTACACTTTAATAAAAATAGCATTAAGAATTAAAATATATTCAGTATTACTAGAAGAAGGTCACCTACGCGCGTATGAACAATGTCAAGTTCTTTTCAAAGCATTGACCAGTTATATTATATAGATTAAGTTATTCGAGAAAACGAACATTTTTAAGCGGCTAATGAAACCACGTGAAAATAAATTTTAAAATACTCTGAAAACATCGAATTCAAAATAATGAAAATGAAATTTTAAATCATAACTGATACGCAAAAATGCAGTGTCTCTCAAAGTTTTTATAAAAAAGGGTTTTAATAAAAATTAACTTCACATTTTTTCTCAAGAAGTGCTATTATATATATATATATATATATATATGTACCCTGAGAAATTATGAACTTAACGTAATACAATACTTTACAATTTTTTGTACGAGACAGTTTGATTTTGCTGTACCATTTTTTGTAAAAAATATACAAAATATTTGTGAATGTGAAAGGATAAAAATGCAGTTGCTTTTGATTCAATAGCATTGGAGAAGCCGGGATTTACGATATTGTGCCATATAATGCCACCCTCAATTATGATAAAAATAGCTCTAAATGTATGTAGTCAACAAAGGTTGCAATGATGATATTAGCTAAAGTTAGGTTTCTTAAATGTTCGGAAGTATTAAAATGGAAGTAAAAAGAAAAATAAATAGGAAGCAATTATTTCTGAGGTAAGATATTTACTAAAATAAGGTGGCAGGCAACATATCATTTATTGCTGTAATAAGAGCGACGAAAATACCAATTCTGTGATAATTTATCTTACTGCTTTGATATATATTTGCATCAGAGATCGTATTAATTCAAATTTTTCCCATCTTCTAATAGTTTCTAAGCCTAGTGTGAAAATTGCATTATATTAAAAATGCTTATCATCACTGCTGTAAATATGCCTAAAAGTCTAAATCACTTTTTTATTCTTTTATTATTCAAATTTACAAATTGGTTTTTTCTATTTGAATGTAGTATTATTTTAATATTTACTGAAATCAAATAATTGTATAGTTACTATTTTGAAATTGGGTTCTATTTAATAATATTCATTGTAAGATGATATCACCAAGTATTCACTCTTATTCAAAACATACAATGAAAATTATGCACAACTCGATGTGTTTTCGTGAGAGATTATACTTTTTATTTATGTGACTTGATAACATAAGGAGAAATAGCTTTGTCCATGAAAAAAAGTTCATACAAAATGAGCTAGATGTTATTAATCTAGTATAAACACATGTTTCTTTTACTTTTGTATAATCGGAATAATCATAAGACGATGAAAAAACTACAGAGTCATTGATGTAGGTAAACTATATTTTTAAAACAGAAAAAACATGAAAAATTTCGTTATTCAAAACTTTTAATGTACCTTAAGGATTCATTCTATTCCCTCACAATATAAGACTTCTACTTGTAATTAATAGAAAAATAATCTCTCGCTAGTTTTTTTTTCAAAGTACAAAACCTTTTTTTAAACTAAAATTGGTTTTAAGCATTCTGAAAAAAAATATTAAATACTTTTGGTAAACCAATAGTTAAAAAAAAAAAAAAAAAACTTAGCAATGAAAGCTTATACATTTTTTTTCAATCTTTAAAATTATAATAAAGTCGTTTTTTTATATGGGTATGATTAAGAACAGACTTTTTGCACAATAATTATTTTATTTTCATTTAATGATGAAAACCAGAGTAAAAATTAAATTTTCTATTTCTTCTGAATATTTCTTAAAAAAGTTCTATCAGAATGTAGGTCGCCGCATTGCCAAATACTCAGTAGAAATTTGAAAATTTGATTATTCTTCTGGCTATGTAATCTTCTAGATAAAAAATTTTTCTTCAAATGCTTTCAAATCAATATTTCTGAATGGATTTGATTCAAAGTTTTCCGTAAAATATATTAAAAAGCATTTAAAAAAGATAATAAACAATGCTACAGCAATATAAGCACACTAATAGGTTTTACGTTGATTATAATAAACGTTAGCTTTAACGCAGTTTAATGATTGCATAAAAGTTCATTAAAAGTTTTCTCTTTTATTTTCGGTTTACTCTGGATTATCACAAATAAACGATTTTTTCCTTTGACCTCAACTTAGAATATTTTAGCTTCCAATTATCAAATAGTGTTTGTGATCAAATTAAAAAGGAATGTAATTCTTATTCAAATAAAAAATACTCATAAAACCGTAAATGAAAACAAATAGGGGTTTTTATTCAGTTACATAACTTTAGTTATGATGTTTCAAAACTGTATTAGAATGTAATAATTATTCTATTTCTAGTCTTATTCAGTATTCTAGCTACTTTAAGATTCAATATTGTACAATGTTGCGTTTAATTTTCATTTTATTAATGTAAATATTTTTTCTCGAATTATTCTATTCATTGCATCGTACAATTATTGTAACAAACTATATGAAATTTATAATTAGTTTTTGTTGTCAATATCCCCAAACGATTCGTAAAATGTTTAAAAATTTTATTGAAAAGGTATAAAATGAGTTGTATCTAAGTGTTGTACAAAAAGGATACATCATTAATATTATCATATCATGCTGCAAATCTAACTTCAATACTAAATTAACGTTAATTTGATTTATGCAAAAAAACTAACAATCTTTAAATATCGAATTTTTTGAAAGGTGAACCAATCCAAAAATATTCATATGCAGAGCTATTTTTGTACTTCGAATTAGATTTAGAATTAGATAATGTCAATTGGTCCAACTGCAATTGCGCAAAAGTGCAATTAAAAAATCAATGTACTGCGTGTTGTTTCGTATGGTTATCCATTCAATTTTGAACGTGTTATGTACAATGTGTAAAATAGATCTAAATGAGTATTTTTGTAAAAGTATGGTAAGATTACTCTATGAATTGATTGATATAGAGTAATTTGTAAAATTTAATAACATTCGAGTTTGAGATGTTAGTCTCATTTTTACACGCTTCAGCAAGTATGTAGATAATTTTTTTTTTTTTTTAAGAAACATTTCGAAAAATTATTTATTAATTGAGGGTGGACTTGATAAATTCTATAAAATACTTTGTATCATAAAAATAAATAATCTACAACTAATAATACTACAACTAATGAATATATTTGTAGAAAAGTTACTTATGTTAATTTACGGGTCATTTAAATTTTTAATGCATTGCATATTATAAAGTTTAAATTAATATCGACCCAAAAAACAGTAGCTAATAATGATAATGGTCAATCAATACATTATTTTATACGATCAATATGTAATTATGGTCAATGAATAGTTACATAAGTCGGCGTTTCTCCATTCTCGAATCAAATGTCGAATGCAAGTTATACAAATAGTCATTGACACCAAGTAATGTTAAATGAACGTAATTTTTAAAAAAACAAAAATTATTGGACATTTTTTACGGGAAAAAGGTTGAATGTTCAAGGTACCACTTTATGTAAGAAATATTAAAATTGTAAATAGCATTATAATTTTCCTTATTACATATACATTTGGAAGTATATCCTTATCAAAAGCTATCCAATAGAATCCCTGTTTCTCAATGAATAAGACAAATGTAAATGTAGATCTCTTATTCCTTGATAAGAAGAGCGATGAATAAACGATACGTAGATTAAAAAAAAATATGTTAATCATTTTGAGGCATTGAGGAAATAATAAATAGGCATTCTATTCTTTATTGATTTGATGAGGGTTTACCTGCACTTGATGGATTAGTATCGAAAATTATATTGTCTCTAATTTTACAGTTAAAATTTTAAATGTAAAATTATCATATGAATAATAGAATGGAGTTTATATAATGCAACATTGTCATTCATTCAATCATCATTTTATAATAAACCTAAATGAAATGATACATTAGAATATCTGTTCTCGAAGGCCAACGATTATACTAGTCATAATGAAAATATGTTTAATTACTCTATATATTAGAACGACATTTATTTACCAAGTTGCATGGAACCTCGCTCCTAAGCTGTATTAGGTTTGCTTAAACTTAAAAGTAAAAACAATCTGTGACTACGACCCTTTCATATAGTCAATTCACCGAACGCTAGTCAGCGTCTAAATGTCCTTTGAAAAATTTCAAAAAATTTCACACGTAGTTTTTTTGATTAAAATTTAAAACCTTTGATACAAGTAAAAAAATAAGTGTGAATTTTTTTCATAGCTTTTTTGTTGATTTTTTTGAAAAATTATTTGTGGCTTTTTCAGTTATGGCACGTGTTAGCGATTAGTTTTGAGTCGCATCACAACATAATACTTATCATTGGACTTAAAAAAACGAAAGTAGCGTGCGGAGTGAGGATTCAAACACCTTAGAAAATAAGGAACTGTCTGATGTATATGTTAAATATTTAAGTATTTGCATAAAAGTAATTTGCAAAAATGATGTATACAGAGTAACGCTGACAATTATTTTCATTGAGAATTAGTAAATGTAAAAATGTATTCTAAAACTTTAATTGCTGTAACATACTATATAAGTAAAAAATTATATGATTAAGCTTACAAATATTACCGTCTGTTTTGAAATTTGGGTAAATCATATATTATTTATTGGCATGCATTTCATGAATAACTTATTATAATAATTATAAATAAATAAAAAAAAATCAATAACCATACTTTGTAAGGGTAAGAAAAAACAAAAGCTATAATAGAGTTGAAATAAGTGTGATAGAAGTACGACAAAGCAATAACTTAGTGATTGTACAATATAATTGATTAGAAATTTAGGATTAAATTAGAAGATGAAGCTTAAATCGAAAATCTGTAATGAGTAAAAAGTAATTTTAGTATATATAGTTTTGTAGAAGATGCTAAGTCTGTATCCGAAACTTTAGAAATTGGCTCACAATATACCAAAAGTCACTATGAAATAAGTTATATTTATTAAATATATATAGCTGTTTTATAGCAATATAAGACAACAAATGGCTATAATAGTATTTTGTTCCTTCAATGTACATTCAACTGTTTATTTCATTTTTGCTGCTCTAAAAATAATAATACAGGATTGGTTTCATGACAACTTCAACTTCATGTAATTTTTTTTAAGTTTACAAGAAATATTATAAAATTGAAAGATATTCAATAAAACGACGTATTAAATTTTTATGAATTATGTGCATTTATTTTGTGTGCTTTAAAACATTATAATTTTAGACAAATTTGTCAAAAGACCAATTTTTAATTAAAATTTTGCAATTTTGAAAATTTTGCAAATAATGTCTTCATACCTTATAGTTCATGAAAGATATTTTTTTTAAAACTCAATCTTTCATGGTTGACTTCCATTCTTTTTCTTGCATTATTTAATCATTTATGAAAGATTTTCTAAATAAAAAAAAATTGTAATCAACAGCATTGTTATTGTACATTTCAAAATAACAGTGTAAGTTTATCATCTGTCCTCACTATTTTAATAATATAACTTGACAAGCAAATTTTTTCTACCTTATATTATAAATTATATTTTTCAAATTTATATTACAATCGCTAATACAAATAGAATGAGTGCAGAAAAAACAAAAACTTTATTACAGACGCTGTTCATTTTTAGGTGGTTGTACTGAATTACTATCTGTTTTCGTCGTTGATTCTTTAGACTCATTCCAATTCTTTAAACCCTCAGGCAAGCTAGTATCTTCTTCAAAGGAACCTGTCCCTTCAACAAACTCTTCATATGTTGATTTTTCGGGGAATGGTCTAGATCCGAGGAGCTCGATCATATCATCACGACTCAAAATTTCTTGTTTTAGTAATCGTTCAGCAACCTGCATAAATTCATGAAAATTATTAATAAAAATGACAAAAAATGTACTATGATTTATCATAGCAATTCTTACTTTATTTACATCTTCTTTGTGTTTAGTTAGAAGTTCTGTTGTATGTTTATGGGCTTGTTCAATCATTTTTCTGACTTCTTGATCAATAAGCTGAGCAGTACTTTCGGAATATGGTTTATCAAGAACCATGTCACCAGGTTGTGGCATCTCAAAACTAACATTGCCAACTTTGTCATTCATACCATAATGAACAACTTGTGCGTAGGCACTTTGAGTCACCTAATGTCATTTATTATATTTTGGCATAAACAGTGTGTTTAAAAAAGTTAGGTAATAATTATAAATGTGTACCTTTTGTAAATCATCTTGTGCACCAGTTGTTATCCTTTCAAAAAATATTTCTTCAGAAACTCTTCCACCAAGTGTCATACACATTCGATCAAATAATTGTTCTTTTGTATAAAGATACTGTTCACGTGGTAAGTATTGGGCATATCCTAAACCTTTTCCACGAGGAATGATAGATACCTTAAAAAATGATACAAGATCATATATAATATTAATTATAATGATAATAGTATAATTATAGAATAATACTAATAATAATAATAATAATATTAATAATAATAATGATAATAATAATGTTACACAAATACAATTGACATACTTTTAACAGAGGATCTGCATGTTGCAAAAACCAACCTGCAACTGCATGACCTGCTTCATGATAAGCTACTGTCTTCTTTTCTTCTGGTTGAAGTACATTCGTTTTTTTTTCCATCCCGGCAACAACTCTTTCAATAGCTTGCTCGAAATTTTTTAAGTCAATATTGTCTTTCTTATCTCGAGCTGCTATTAAAGCTGCTTCATTGCATACATTTGCAATATCAGCCCCTATGTATAATAATTAATAATGTATTTATTAACAATATTATTTGAAATATTAATCAGCAAAGAAATTGTATTTATGCAATGAATTTACCAGTAAAGCCTGGTGTTAAGGCAGCCATTTTTCTAGCTAATTCTATTTTATCTAAGATCGTTTTTAGAGGTTGCAAATGAACCTTAAAAATAGATGCTCTACCCTTGATATCTGGGGCTGGTACAAAGATTTGTCTGTCAAATCTACCGGGTCGGAGAAGAGCTTTGTCTAAAATATCAATTCTATTAGTAGCAGCGAGTACAACTACATTGGTTGTAGTGTTGAAACCTTAAAAACATCAAATTTGTTATATTAATTATATCCAAATGAAATTTTTAAGTGCAGAAATTACGAAAAAAAGTGAATACCATCCATCTCTACTAAAAGTTGATTCAAAGTGTTTTCTTGTTCCGAATGTGAACCAAAACTCTTGCCACCTCTCTTTCGGCCAACAGCATCAATCTCATCAATGAACAAAATGCAAGGTGCATTTTTTCTAGCCTGGGCAAACATATCTCTAACTCGAGATGGTCCAACACCAACAAACATTTCCAAAAATTCTGACCCAGACACAGTCAGAAAAGGTACATCTGCTTCACCTGCTGTAGCTTTCGCTAACAAAGTTTTACCTGTTCCAGGAGGACCTAAAAATAATTTATTAAAAATATTTTTACAATTCTACCGTCATAAATAGTTCTGTGCCTCTCAAATTTTTTTACCAGTCAATATTGCTCCTTTTGGTATTTTAGCTCCAAGATTGATATATTGCTGTGGATTTTTAAGAAAATTTACGAATTCCATGATTTCAATTTTAGCTTCTTCGCATCCAGCAACATCTCTAAAGGTAAGTAAAGATAATATAAAAAAGATTCTTACTCAAAAAGGTACAGCATGAGTTGAAATAATAAACATACTTGAAGCGAACTCCAATTTCTGTAGGATTAATTAATTTGGCAGTAGAAGCTGTAACATTTCCAAAAAGACCTCTACCTCTACCACCTTTACCTCCAAACATACTTGCAGTTTGACGTGTAAAATATAAAATAAGTCCTGTAAATTTATGTAAGTATGTAATTAAAAAATAATGTATCAAATAAAATGATTTAAAAAATATACATGCCAATAGTGAGTATAGTAGGCAAATAAGATACCAAATGACCAGCCTCAACTTCATTTTTATAAACAACTGGTAAATGATTTTGAGGTTCAATATTAAGTTCAAGTTGAGCATTTTCCAAATTTCTTTCAAATGTATCTGAACTTCCAATGTTAAACCATAAATTTCCCTGATTAAATAATATATTAGTAATTTTTTGATTGAACTATTTTTTTTTAAGTTTAGGAATGCTTGAAATACCTCAGTACTGGCACCAGGTAATAGATGAACCCGAACCCATTTCTTATTGACAACTTCTAATTTTTCTACAGTTCCTTTATTTAAATATCTAAAAAAAAATTTTAATTTATGCTGACAAATAAAAAAATATTTAGAGAATAGAAAAGGATTTCATACCCATAAACGAATTCTCTCCATGTAATTTCTTTTTCACTATCCATTAACATGTATAAAACAAGAGTGCTAATAGTTCCTAAAGCACCAAAAGTTAACCACTTATCCATGGGATTTTTGAATGGCCCATCTCCACTACCTCCAGCAAGTTTTTTGCCAGGGTAGAAATTTCCATAGTTAAAATCTTTTCTAGGACCATCAGATTTTTGATTTGTCTCTGCACTCTTAGAACTTCCTCCACTTTGACCACTCTCTGCAGATTTAGATTCTTTAGATGGCACTTCATTCTCTTTTGGTTTCTGTCCTTGTTTATAATATTTTTCAAAGCCTTTGGGTGGTTTTTGACAGAATAATTTCCAATTCTGTTGTACTTGTTCGATTGCTGATAACTTACAAACGCTTTTAAATGTTGACAATTTTCTCTTAGTCTGAAAAATAGCGAACTTCGTAACAATTTATTAATTTCATTAATATTCCGAGAAAAATTATAGTTTATTGAGAATGTGACAGCAATTGAATGATTCAATTTCAGAGAATATTACAAATTATATCAAAATAGGTAACAGTTTCAATTATTGTATGATTATATCATCATAAAGAAAATAATTTCACGACATGATGAAATTACAGGTTATAAGAAGACTTAATTTTAAAATAAAAAAAGAAACCTACTTGAAGATGATCCAGTCGACTAAGTAAGAATTTTTCAAGCCTGCTGGCCGAAAACAAGAGTTGATGGGCCATGTTGCATTCATAAAAATAAATTAAAAGCTTAAATCTCGCGTATAGAGCAACGCATATGATGCGGCCGCGTACACATTACCGGCCGTTTCCAAATCTCAAGCTCAACACACTCTGCAATACGTATTGAAGATTCGTAGAGTACGGCAGTATGCTAACACTATCAAGTATCATCTATAGGCGAATTGCGAATTCAACACGGGCGGGTGTGGGTATATTGAAAGATGCGCAAGCGCCTAGTTACTTTTACTAGAAGCGTTAAGTTGCATAAAACAATGTTTTATTGCCCATCATGATAACATCAAAAAGTTTCAGTTCAGTGGTTGTTTAACAATACCTCAAGTTTTTAAAAAATAAATGTATACCATAATTTTGAATAATTTTTCTTTTTTTAACTGAGATTCAACTGTGCATATGAGTTTTTCTCACACTTGAGAAATCCGCGCAAAGTGTAAGAAAACTTTACGCGTAAAATTTTTCTTAATTCTTTCACCTTTTCTGGCAATTAAGGTTTACTTTAAAGTTTGTTCACTTTAAGTGATGATTCTAAATTTTACAATTCTGATGAAATATTTGGCAAGAATATGAAACATTTTTCGGTTGAAGTTTACTTGAACGCTTCTCTGATACATAAAGAAGGATCCGTTTTCTTTTTATAAGTGATAAAAGGGTTGATGAGAACTGCGCTTTATAATATAGCGTTTCGTTTTCTGAAGTTATTAACGTTTAGTTTATCTACGAGTACTTGCGGGTCGGGCTGGCGTATGGAGCTCAAATGTTTTAAGTCATGAAAATGATAAAAAAGACAGTAGAACAGTTTATAATTTGGTAAATGTAGATGATATATTATATGATTGAAATTAGTTAAAAGATTAAATCGTCGTCTCAGTTCAGAAACGGTACTCAGATGAAGATATTTTAATCGTATCTTATTAACATAAGGTTTAAGGTACGTTATTGAGTCTGCGTTTAAATTGCGATATTTTTTCTGATGGAGCAACGAATGCTGAGCATGGGTTGCAATCCAGCCATGGCATAGATCCAGCTTTGTACTTGTATTAAATTAAATATCAAATCTTCTTCGATTTTAAAAAACACGCTTCAAGTGGCATTGGAGACGAAAAAATATTTACCTTTTCTATCTAATTGCAGAAATTGCGAGAACAATTTTTTATAAATTTTCATTGCCAGTTGAGAAAGTTTCTCTGTGATTGCATGAGGTATATAAAGGCTTCACTGGTTGGCTAGTATCTTATATGGCTGTTTTAATTAGAAAATCGTTCGTTAAGTTTATATGATTCTCGATACGATTGCAAATTTAAAGACAGAAAATACAGTGTAATCTATTCAATCAATTTGAAATTCTTGGGACAAGGCCAAGTCTTCGAATCAACCACTTTTCGAAATAAAAAGGTCATACATACATTACATACGTTGAAAAATTTCAAAATAAAAGTTATTATTTTTATGGTACCATCATTGATACTATGTAATTTCAATCTTTACTTTTTGAAATATTAGTCGGATCTAGACCCATTTGTGAACATTTTTTTTTTAAATTAAAGTATAGATAATGAAAAAAATTAATTTAAATATTGTAGCATTTTGTCACCAACATAATCTTGAGCATAAAAAGAGCGTCTAAAGGTAATGGTTCATCAATGACTTAGTCTACATCTTCTGAACTTTCAGCGTTAGGTAGCATGGGTCTACTGTAATATTGTCACTCAATATTTCGTTGTCAGTACAATATCGTTTTATATTAAAAAGGTTTCACTGAATTTATCACTTTTGAAAATTTTTATTAATTTACTCGAGTTTTACTGAACTGTTCAATTTTTAGTTACAGAATGAGATTAATCGTTTTTTTTTTTAGTTAAAAGTTACAGAGTGAGATTAATGAGGCGAGTTCGTAACTTTCGCGGCTATAGGGCTTTTTCACAGTCGTCAGTGACGGTCATAATCGATCAGCTGATTTGCCTGGAGGCAAAACAAACCGACCACCCGTATACTTTACATGTTAATGTTGCTTGATAAAAGTACTTGTAAAAAGTTTACGGTTGTTGTAAAAAAAAAATAAAAAATATCTGGGCGTAGTAGACAACCTCAAGATTACGCACATATAATTTTTTTTCGGAAATTGTTTACGCTTTGTCCATAAAAAAATCATAAAAATTGATAGATTTGTAGCTTTTTTCGCGCAACTGAGCAACTCACAAACCAAACCC
>CACVKI010145258.1:131-11283 GCA_902732785.1 Trichogramma evanescens | reverse complement strand
TCATATGACTGTTAACATTAATAGTAACTGTTAGATTCAATAATCAATAACATTCACGTATTATTGAAATCAAATACATTCCGAAAAATATTCAAGCAAACTAACATTTTTATTTCTCAACCGATAACCACAATGCAAAGTATAATTGTTAGAATTTATAGTAATTATTCAATTATATACAGTGATAACTGAAATGATACTCTCATGCGAGCATGCAAAGGTAACAGTGGTATGTAAAAAAACCCACTTGAAAATTATTACGTGGATTCCACGTTGATTATCAGCGCAGATTAAACGTGGATTCAGCACGGAAAGTACATGGAATCAGCATGGAAAGTGCACGGATTCCGCATGGAATCTGCGCTGATAATTTTTTGTGAAAATCTGCGTCGATTTTCATCAAGGATAATTCGTTCGACACCTACGCGGATTTAGAGACAATCATTGTAGATTGCACACTAATCCTCGCAGATTGATCAGCCAAATTGCTCGCTCGATTATGCGAAAATCGACGTAGAGAATCCATCATAGAGCCAGATGTAACATGATCTGGTGTATTGATCAGGAGACCTTCAAAAATGATTTCGATGCAATCGTGCGCGATAAAAGGCAAAGCTGCCCCTTGCCTTACAAATTTATTAACAGCTTCATTATTTGCGGACTGCATCACTCAAATTTAGACTGTGCAATTTACCCATCAGACACTACGAAAAGATATAATGTTTTAATAATTCGTTACACATCAAGATCCAAAATAAATTAAAAAAGTAGCTATGATTGATTTTTTAAAACTTACTCTAACATAATGAAAGTGACATCCAATCATGTGGGCTTGGCCAAAGTACTCTCGCAATGCATTTCTTAGTGGGAGTTCAAAGTCCGTTACAATCGCTTGGATGTTGATGTCTGCAAGCTTTTCATGAATTTTTCTAGTCATAGTTCGGTATGCGTTAGTTGTTTTGCGTGAAAGCAAAAACCACATTATAGGTATTGCGTATCCGTAATAAATTGCCATGACTGTTGCTAATTGTATGTTTTCTCCGGGGATCAAAGGATCAGTCTTGTAAGTGCAATCAATCAATCATGAGTGTATTGATGTTACCAGGTACACGATTCAACATATCTTGGTCGTATAAAAATAATTTGAACAAATTGTCTGAGTCTCTAAGTATTCCTCGAGTGAAACTGCCTTGACGATGGTTGAACAAAGCAGCGTTCGCCGGATTCAGAACTTGCATTTCCAATGCAGCTAATGATTGAGAGTGGTTGGAAAAGCATTATTTCGCCAATAAACAAGACTATTTCTAATTTTCTGAAAAGGTAGAAAAGCTGCCCCTTTCAGATGAATCAATTGATAGAGATCATAAGCTTCCCTTGGCCCCCATGTAATTTTGTTGAACTGCATTTTTTCATAGCTTATAAGCTATGAAGGTTTGCTACCTTTTCAGAAAATTAGAATAATAAGTCGTAATGCTAATGCCGGGTCGCGAATGCAGAGACTACGACACAATGACACTACTACTTTCGTGTTCTCGTAATCCGTACTTGCACTCAATGTTAGTAGCCTCAAGTTCAGATATTTTTTTCGTTTGGTTGTCTAGTCTTTCCCGAAATTTTTTTAGGGTCTGCTGGTGCACAATAGTAAAGCTCGCCAAGGTCAGTTTGATCCCAAGATTCTTGAGGTCTATTTTCAAAAGCGTTTTATATATTTTTTTATAAATTTTTGCGATTTTCTACCTCAAGATAACAGCCTTATTTGAACGAAAAAATTCAAAGAACAAAAACGTTTTAAAATTAATCAAAGAATACGTCTGAATTTTTGCAGAATTTTCGGGACCATCTACTATTTTTTTTAAGAAGTCCTAAAATCTGTATTAGAAGCGTAAAATTTTGTTCTCTCAAATTGGGTAATAAATGATCCTGAAAATGTTGCAAAAGTTACCTCAAAGTTAGTTTGAATTACGTCTCAGTAGCTCCTGAACATTCCTTTCAGTGTGATAAAAGCGACAAAACACGAGGTTTTTTAATTCGTGAGTTTAAAGTTGAATTACTTAATTTTGAGATGAAAAAAACTGGCTTATAACACCCGAAATAATAATGAATAGACAGAATATAAATTGTTTCAAATTGCTCATTGAGGAACTTAATTACGAGCTGAAATTTTCAGAGGCTTTATTTTCAGTAATACTGAAGACATGCAGATAGTAAAAAAATTAGTTTTGAAGACCCGCAATTTTTTTGAATCATTCTAATTTATACAGTATCATATGTACAGTTTTAATTCCATTTCTGTTACGTGTCAAACATTACGCTTGAAAATGATGAAAACGAACTGATAATGTTAATAATAAGAAACCATCAGCATAATGTGGAAATATAATGCCCGTTTATAATAACACAAATTCCAATAGGGTATTTATTTCGATCTACTTGTTTGAAACGAAGATTTAGCTCTATAAAATTATTCTTACGATCTTAGATCGTTGTTAAATTTAATTGTTGTCCAAGTACTGCACGTATCGGAGTGTTATTGAACTTTTCTATTCTCGCATTTGATAATTTCAAAAATTAAAACAACTATAAATACATGCGGATCGAGATCTCTTTCAAGGTGAGCCGATAAACATTTCCGCGTGTTTATAGTAAATAAAAATAATTACACGACTAGCGGCGAATGTGCAAGCTCATATTTAATTTTGCCAATGAGATGTAAATATTCAATAATTGCCAGTTCACACTATCGTAACATTTATTTTTGCTTATAAAACTTGGAAGAAAACAATTTCTCGCTTACATGGAAGAATTTCATCGCGTCAGGCATAGGCGTTATATATTATAATAATAAGTCATCGGTTTGAAATAAAATAAAATACAACAATTGATTTAAGTTACGAAAGTTTACGCTGATTCGGCAGCCCGAATCGATCGATCGACTTTCTTACAATTGCATAATATTACGCGCGTTATCTATTCATTATCTATCGAAGACACTTTTCATAATCGTCGCGTATACAAATATTGTATACATGGGAGTAAAATGTATCATCAAAATATATATAATATATATTATTTACAAAAATTCTCGCAGCTCATGTGTAATTATATTTACGCGAGAATCGAAATCACATGTGTTTGCCTATTTTCAATAAATATATAATAATACGATCGACACGCGTCGCGCTGCGAAGTAAATATACACGCTAGCGCACGACGACTGCTGTGTAAATGCTTCGTGTCGTAATTATTCTCGCAGTGTGGTGAAAAATCTGCAAAATCATCGTTACTGCTTCTGCTCGTTATCGAGCCTCTGTTCTTCGGCTGATCGATCATTGAAAACCTGTTAACAAAAAAAAAAAACAACGTCACAAACATGAATTCTATAAGGGTCAAATCATAGTTGATAGTCAAAAAAATTGAATTGAAACAAAGTATGTACTCTTGAAGAGTACGTTGAAAAATGAAACATCTGAAAATGTCAGCCTTTTAGGTCCATTCCTCATGGATCTACAGGGTCTCAAAGATTGGGATTTCATTTTTTAAAGTTTATTCTGCTTCCCACGGGCGAATATGAAAAAATTGTTGAAACGGGATTTTTATGTAAAATTTGATGAGAAATTCAGATTTGTGGTCCAAAATAATATTCATCAGCTTCTGCTCCATTAAAAGATGAGAATGGCATAAAAGTCAAAAAATAAATGTGTTCGTCTCCAGCAATTAGGCCAATATTGTTATATGTTCATCGATACATCAAAATATAAATTCTCATAAAGTTTGGCCATCGGTTAAAAATCAAAATTTATTCTTCAGCTGTCAAAAGACCTAAAAACATGTAAAATTAGAGAAAAACCATGTTTTCAGAGCAGCAAGTAGAATTTCTCATTCTAAATCCTGCTTCAACAATTTTTGCATATTCCCCGATGGGAAGCAAAATAAAATTTGGAAAATCAAATTCCAACTTTGAGACTCCGTAGATTCATGAGGGATGGACTTAGAGAACTTAAATTTTTAGCAATTTCATTTTTCAATGTACTCTTCAAGAGTACATATTTTGTTTCAATTTCATTTCTTGAACTATCGACTCTTTTATGATATAAACTCATAATAAACTCATATTATATCATTATACCTGCTCGGATATCCTCTTGAGATGCTGCTCCATGGCCTGGCCGCTCCTGTGAACCATCGTCGCCAAGAAGCCGTCGTTGCGCTGCAGCAGCAGATGCGGCCTGTCGTACTCCACCAGCTCGCCCGCGTCCATTATCATGATCCTGTCGCAGTCGATTATCGTGTTGAGCCGGTGGGCGATCGTCAGCACGGTGCACTCCTTGAACTTGTCGCGTATCGTGCGCTGTATCAGGCCGTCCGTCACCGGGTCGACGTTGGCCGTCGCCTCGTCCATCACCAGGATCCGGTTGCCCTTGATGATGGCCCGCGCCAGACAGAGCAGCTGACGCTGGCCCGCCGAGAAGTTGGCACCGCCGCGCTCGATCAGGGCCGCGTCGAGCGACTCGAAGCTGCGCTGCAGCTCGACCTCGCCGAGGGCCGACCACAGCTCGGCGTCCGTGTGCTGGCCCGCCGGGTCGAGATTCGCCCGCAGGCTGCCCTCAAACAGGATCGGCTCCTGCGGTATGATGGAGATGCGCTCGCGCAACAGTCGCAGGCCCACCTGGCGCGTGTCCAGGCCGTCGATGAGTATCTGGCCGTCGAGCTTGCCGGCGAGACGCAGCAGGGCCGAGATGAGGGACGACTTGCCGGCGCCCGTGCGACCCGCTATGCCGATCTTCGCCTTGGCCTCGACCGCGAAGCTCAGCCCCTTGAGCACGGCCTCGTCGCCCTCGTCGTTGTGGCTCAGCCAGACGTCCTTGAACTCGATACGGCCGTGGCTCGGCCAGCCCTTGTCGAGCCAGTCCCCGCCGACCTCCAGCTCGTAGGGGCCCTCCTGCTCGAGCTCGGTGAACTGCAGCATGCGCTCGACGCTGATCATCTGGGCCATGGTCTCGGACACCTGCTTCATGGCGAACTGCAGCATGCCGCAGATGGTGAGCACCTGGGTCAGCGCCAGGCCGACGTCGCCGGCGTACGTGACGCCGCCGCTGTCGCCGTTCGGATCGTCCGAGACGAAGACGAGACTGTAGGCGACGAAGGCCAGCAGACCGATGGACACGACGTCGAGATAGAAGCCGAGGGCGTAGCTGGCGACGAGAACGAGATTGTGGGCCGAGGTGTGCTGGTCCTGGCGCGCGTCGAACTCGCGGATCATCAGGCGCTGGGACGAGCACGAGCGTATGGTGCCGAGGCCCAGGAGAGAGCTGTTGACCAGCGAGAACACTGGACTCTTGGCTGCGAGAAACAAGTTTTTAACATTTTTTTTTTAAATTATAAAAATCTTATAAATTTTTGAGTGAAAATTTCATTTAAATGTACAAAAGCATTATAGAGATATTATGGAAGTTTATTAGTGTTTGATAAATTTTCGAATGTTTTATCTGACTAGAGTTTAAACTGGTTTGGAGTTAAAAATAAAATATAACAGTTAATTGTGTTATGTCAAGTACGCAATGAAACTGATACTTTTGGTATATGTCCAAAGATCGACCTTTCATGAAAGTTTACAAAAGCGTATCATAGTTATGCACAAATTAATTTTCTACCGGAGATTAATTAAAAAATCAGAAATTAAAATGAAAGCAACCTAGACTAGATTTTATGAGAGGTGTTTTGATATGAATTGCAAAATTTTTCATTATTCGTGTGTGTATGGATCTATTTACTCGATGTTTTTTGTATAAACTCGATGTTGCATGTCAGGAGTTTTTTTGAAGTATTAAGTTTTCAAGGGACAAAAAATTTCTCAAAGGAATCGTCTTTGAGTTAGAATTTTTAATTGTTTCAAATTTGTAACATCAATGTATTTACGAATAAATCAGTAACTTAATTGTAAACAATATGATTATAAATGACTTTAACATTGTCTCTCGAACACTGAACATGCGTATAGTAAATTCAAATTAGTTTCAATGTTGTGTTTCCCGTTGAAACAATACACAATACTAAAGGTCAGTTTATTATAAGCGCCAAAATGGATAAAAGTGAGAAGAAATCCGAGGAAGTTATTTCGGAAAATAATATAAATGAACACGACATTGTTGTTCCAGACGATAAAAAATACGTTTGTGATATTTGCCAGGAGGCATTCACACTAGAATCAAGCTTGATAATACACCGAGACACTATTCATAATGACGATAAAAATTACGCATGCAACAAGTGCGAAAAAAAATTCGAGTTCCGAAGTCATTTGAGTAGACACCATATAACAGAACACAAAGGCCGTAATGATTTTGCATGCGACGAATGCGAGAAAAAATTTGTGAAAAAATCGAGTTTATTTACGCACCAAAAATTGGCACATAAAAATCGCGAAGATTACTCATGCAACAAGTGCAAAAGGAAGTTTGAAAATAAATCAACTTTACTAAAACACAAAAAAATATTTCACGAAGTTTTCAAAGATTACTTATGTGAAAAGTGCGCTAAAAGATTTGGTAATAAACAGAGTTTGCTTTTGCACATTAAGACAGTACACGAAGATCGAAGTGATGTTGTCTTCAAAGTCTACAACGATTCCTTGTGTGACAATTGCGGGAAAAAATTTGAACGTAAGTCGAATTTGATCAGGCACCAAAATGTGATTCACAATTGTCGCAAAGATTACGCATGCGACATGTGTGAGAAGAAATTTGGATTTGAACATCATTTGTTCAGACACCAAAGGATAGTACATGAAGTTAGCAAAGACTACGCATGTGACAAGTGCGGAAATAAATTTACACAAAAAACAAGTTTGCTCTCCCACCAAAAGACAGTTCACGAAGGTAACAAAGATTTTGCATGTGAAAAATGCGAGCAGAAATTTGGACGCAAATGTACTTTGGTCGTGCATATGAAAACAGTCCACGACGGTCGCAAAGATTACGGATGTGACAAGTGCGAAAAGAAATTTGGAGAACGAAGCAATTTGATCAAACATCAAAAAACAGTGCATGCGGGTCGCAAAGACTACGCATGCGACAAGTGCGAGAAAAAATTTGGATTCAAATGGATTTTGCTTTCACACCAAAAGACAGTTCACGAAGGTCGCAAAGATTACGCATGCACCAAGTGCGAGAAGAAGTTTGGACAAAAACCGGATTTGTTTAAGCACCACAGGGCAGTCCACGAAGGTCGTAAAGATTTTGCGTGCGACAAGTGCGAGAAGAAATTTGCGATTCAAAGCAATTTGATAAGACACCAAAAGACAATCCACGAAGGTTGGAAAGATTATGCATGCGACAAGTGCGAGAAGAAATTTGGGGATCAAAGCAATTTGATAAAACACCAAAAGACAATCCACGAAGGTCGGAAAGATTATGCATGCGACAAGTGTGAACAAAAATTTGGAAGAAAATCGCAAACGCTTTTCCACCAAAAGACAGTCCACGAAGGTTGCAAAGATTACAGATGCGAAAAGTGCGAAAAGAAATTTGGACAAAAAAGTAATTTGCTCGTCCATCTAAAGACAGTTCACGAAGGTCGCAAAGATTACGCATGCACCAAGTGCGAGAAGAAGTTTGGACAAAAACCGGATTTGTTTAAGCACCAAAGAGTAGTCCACGAAGGTCGTAGAGATTACGCGTGCGACAAGTGTGACAAGATATTCGGACAAAAATCGAATTTGTTAACGCACCAAAGGACAGTCCATGAAGGTCGTAAGGATTTCGAATGCTATGAGTGTAAGCAAAAATTTGGGGTTCAAAGCAATTTGTTAAAACACCAAAAAACAATCCACGAAGGTCGGAAAGATTACGCGTGTGACGAATGCGAGACAAAATTTACACGAAAATTGAGTTTACTGATGCACCTAAAAACAGTTCACGAAGGTCGCAGGGATTACGCATGCGACAAGTGTGAAAAAAAATATCGAAGAAAATCGCATATGCTTTCCCACCAAAAGACAGTTCACGAAGGTCGCAAAGATTTGGCATGCGATAAGTGTGAGAAGACATTCGGGGATCCAGGTACTTTTATCAAACATCAAAAAACTGTCCACGAAGGACGCAGGATTACGCATGCGACAAGTGTGAAAAGAAATTTGGGCAACGAAGTAATTTAATAAAACACCAAAAGAGAATGCACGATGGTCCTCAAGACCCTGAATGCGAAAAAATGATGATTGACAAATGTAAATATGTATATAATCTACAATTACATATATCTATACTATAGAATCTCATACATATGTTATTCTAAAATTTCAATGAAAATTGTACAGTAATGATTGTGTATTTCCTGAGGCTCAGGGGTTCAACTGTCCCTACACCTTTGTACACTGATTTTGTGGTGTTTTCAGATTTCGGGCACTGCTAATTACTACTTTCTGTTCATTTTTTAGACACTTGGTTCCTGCATTTATTCATGCAACGACGAACCAAAATGTTATTCACGTCTTTTTTGAAACTGTGAATGGGGCAAGCTTTTAGCTGGCTACTGCACTTTGCTAAAGCAAGGCATCGACAAGCTGTATCGTGCGACGCGGGTTCGCGTCCATATTCTCGTACGGCACGAGCTAGCCGGCTCTTTTTCAAGGCATTCCCCGTTACAGAGTCTAATTCTGTCCACGCGTTTTTATTGTTCAATTAAAATCTTCTATTTTTAATGCCGCACCGCGGCGCACTCACCATTTCCCTCGATCCTCTTGATGGCCTGCACCGTCGACAGGAATATGCCGTTGATCCTCAGCAGCAGATACAGCATCACCACAATCGGAAAGATCGTCCACCAATTGATCATGAGTATCTGGCCGAATATCGCCACTGTGTAGATGACGCGCTCGACCATGTCCAGCATGCTGTTGGGCAGGTACTCGTCCACCGAGCCCGTGTCCTTGGAGAAGCGATTCACTATGCGGCCCGACGGATTGCGGGCGAAGAAGCGGCTGGGGGCGCGCACGAGGCAGGCCACCATCGAGGCGTGTATGCGCGCCGACGAGGCCAGCGCCACCCGATAGAACAGCACGTTCTTGAAGTTGCCCAGCGCGACGATGCCGGCCAGCAGGCCGCAGAACACGCACAGCACCGCGTTCTGGCTGACGAAGCCAGGCCGATCGACGGATGCGGACGACTCGTGCACGCTGTACGTGTAATTGGCGTCGAGCTTGAGCTTCTTCTCCTCCTGCTTGGTCCAGTAGGAGAGCCAGTAGTCGAAGCCGCTTACGGAGAGCTGGGTAAGGACGAAGCTCAGCAGCAGAATGGTCAGGGTGAAGTACGAGGCACCGGCGGTGAAGTACTTGAGATAGACGCGCTTGGGTACTTTGCCCTTGGCGATGAGCTCCTGCGTCTCCGAGGGATCTTTGCTGCTGTTGGCGTTCGTCGCGGTCGAGTCCTTGGAGTCGATGTTGCTAGCTGCTATCTCGCTCGACGACGTTGTCTTCTGCAATTTTTTCTCGTCCATCGTCTCGTTGTTGTCCTCCTCCTCGTTCTCCTCTGAAGGCAGATGCTTCATGAACTGCTCGTTACGAGAGAACTCGTCGAAGTCGCCTTGAAACTCTATTCGGCCCTGCGAATCGAGATACATGCAATTTTTACAAAATTAAACGAGGCAAATAATTACTTTAGGGTACACATCTGTGTTAAATAAAAATGTAATGTCAACATCTTTCGAAGTCTTTTAACATAATTGATTATTTAAATTAATCCAGGATTCATCTATAATGTTTTACGATTCCAAAAGCCCTGTGACGCATGAATTTGAATGCAATTTTTGATCGATCTTGATCCTTCAGGTTCGAAATTTCGTTATCTCTCTCCATCACTTAAGAGTAACAGAATTTCAAGAAAAGCCTTTTGAAAAAATTTTATAATAAAAAATTTCAATAAAAATTTCAAGGAAAATTGTTTTCACACTAAAATGTTAGTTTTTGAGACTAACATGTTGAAAAAATGTTTCAATCAAAAATTTGCTCCACTCAAGTAGAGAAAAATATTATTACAAAGTTTTTGAGATCCCAAGAGTCCAAATTGGTTAGAAATTGTATGCAGATTCATGTGACACGAGACTTGAGAATCATAAGTCATCGTAAATGAATCATGGAATAATGTGTGACATACTTTTTAATGTAAGAGGACTTGTAAAAAACATAAAAGGACTTGTAAAAAACATAGTAAGTACATAAAAACTTTACGTCGTTCATGAAGACGATCCTGTCGGCCTCCTTGATGTACTGCAGCTGATGGGTGATGAGGACGCGGGTCTTGTCGGCCAGCAGGCCCCTCACGCACTCGTCGAACAGTCGCTTGCCGACCTGGCCGTCAACTGCGGACAGAGGATCATCGAGCAGATATATATCGACATCTCTGTACACTGCCCTGATTGTGTAATCGATATATTTTTTTTTTTCATCTTTATTCATAAAATCTTATAGGTAGCTCGAAAAACAAGAGAGAGAGAGAAAGAAAAGAGACAGCAAAAATAAGACTCCTATCTTTATCCAACTCACCTCGCCAAATTGATCCTGGCGCACTGGCCGCCGCTGAGCGAGACCCCGCGCTCGCCCACCAGAGTGCGATCGCCGTGGGCCAGCTCCCGTAGGTCGCGCTCGAGGCAGCAGGCCCTCAGCACTCGCCTGTACCTCGCGGCCCGATAGGCCTCGTTGAAGAGGACGTTGTCGCGTATCGTCCCCGTGAACAGCCACGGCTCCTGGCTGCAGTAGGCGACTCGGCCGCGCACGAGGCAGCGCCCGCCCGGCCTGGCGCTCAGCTCGCCCAGGATCAGCTTCAGCAGGCTGCTCTGTATATGGAAGAAGAAGTTCGAGAGAAGTTGCGTCGGTTTTCAAGTATTCGAGTTTCAGGAGACGATGCGTGAAAAAATGGTGAATTAGAGAGTGGTTTGTAGATTAAGGAAAAATTGTATTTGAATTTATTATAAACATTGTGCGAATTGTTATAATATTATTGCTTCCTCATAGAGGAAGCTTTGTGACGGACCGATTTTCGACTTTCATAACTAATAATCGTAGAGTACTTTTACAAATATATTCTGAAACTAGATCGAATTGCTGACACATGTCTGTATGTGTGTGTGTGTGTGTGTGTGTGTGTGTGTGTGTGTGTGTGTG
>CACVKI010145256.1:0-23868 GCA_902732785.1 Trichogramma evanescens | reverse complement strand
TTCATGGATGGTTACATAATATTCAATTATAAAATTGACATTATTACACGTTCATTTACTGGTTCAGCAGCATTCATTCATTGGTTCGGGGCATTTATTTACGGTAAAATACGTTTTCAAATAATATTAATTAAATAATAGATTGTATTTTAACAATTATTATTCAATTAATATGTAAACTTGTTAATTAAGAGCATTAAAATCTGAAAATCATCAACTTCATAAATAAAAAAAATTATTGTGGTTTTTATAATGTGATTTATGTCGCATTTTTTGAAACCATTCATTCACTGGATGGTTGACCCTAATACGCATTCATTTGTTAGTTCATAACTGAAGATGTTATTAATTAATTAATTTAAGAAGTATTTATTTTGAATAATTTTTTTTATTATTTTTTGACTAACTAAACTATGCTAACAACACTTGTGCACAAAATGTTTTATATTAGATTGGAAAGTTATTTTGTTTTTGTGAATTTATGACGGATTTCTGCTCATCTTTGACCAATAATTTTTTGAGAATTGATGTAGTAATAAATTGTTACATAAATTGTTACACAGTTGTGAACTCATGAACAAATGCGCATTAATTAATGTTAAACATTTGAAATGTGTTTTTATATTAAAAACAGAATATATAGCAGAATGTGGAAATAGAATAAATAATGATGATATAAATTTTTTTCAACGAAAATACATCGTAGAAATAAATTATCATTGTCAAATAGGTTCCTATTCGCAGAAATGTGCTTTTTGTTGATTTTTTTTATTTTTTTAAATTGATTTTTAATTTATGAGAAAACTATGGGAAACGAGCAAAATACATAATTTTCCCACAATTTTCCCACAAATATAATTTTTTCACATTTTTACCACAATTTTATTTTATTGATCGATCTAAATTTATTTCTAAAGAGCGAAGATCGATCTTTACGTAAATGCAAAATCCATACACAACTGAAATTACAATTGTAATCATGTATACAAATAGCAATGAAAATTCAAAAATGAACTAATGTTTAATTGACTTTTGATATTCAGTAGTAAATACTCGTCGTTTTAAACGGTAGTTTTGAATTTTGCAATAAAAAAGTAAATGTGTTAATAATATACAAAGCTTGTTGTGATAAAGCAAAAAAAGAGTATTTGACGATCGCAGCTGAATAATCGGTGCACATTGCGCAGCTTCGGTTGTGCACGCATATATACTCATTTACACTTTATGCATTTCAATAATTCGAATTGAAGTCCTTTCCATTCAATTAAAGCCGATTCAGCAGTATTGTACATTGGCAGGGATGATGCTGCGGGCAAGTGACAATTAAGAATAGCCGATGTACATGGTGCGTCGCCTTCTCTTTCTTGTTGTAAAAAATAAAACGTTATGAACATGTCGCTCTTGTGTTTTTTGTCAAGCACTGCAGCAGTGGTAGTAGCAGCAACAACGACCGCGGTAGCTTCATCAGTTCTTCATCGCCGGTGTAAGTATCTTATATTACGGTGGGAGAAGGAGGTAATTACCGTTTTCTTGCGAGAAAAGAAGAGGACGATGGCGATGATGATGGTGACGGAGAAGAAGCGATAGTGTTGCTCTCGCTCGAGAGCTCAGCTGCAGTACCCGGTATACACTCACGCGCGTGTAAATTATTCTTGCCAGAAGCTTATTTTCACTTTCATTCCTCACGATAATATGTTACAAAGTTGAACGAGATTTTCGACGCACATTTTATTTTGCGACATTAAAATCGAATAAAGGCCATTGATGTACCCTGCACACATGCGAAAGGCGCACAGTGCGTGCGTCTATCCTCATTTTAAGACGACTTGTTTATAATATTATAAATAATCGCGGCACGGTACATGCAGCCGAGTGATAACTTTCGATCGAACGTGAAAAAAGCAACGAAAGAAGGAACTCCAATGAGTGCGTGTACAAGATATGTATATCGTACACAGAGTGGTACAAGCGGTGCATAATACGATCATATACGCTGCGGCACTGTTCCTCGCTTTTGCAGACGTACACCTACCCTTGATTTATTCGATTCGCGGGCACACGCGTACAGTTTTATTTTATAATATGGAACTTACACGTCTACTTTTCGATTTATGTGTAGATTTGTGTACTGCTAGTGAGTACACACGCATATAGTGCGCCTATAAGCGGCCATTAATTCAAATTTGTGTACAAGATGATACTCGAAAATCATTTACACGCATTCCACGAAAGATAAACAAATCGAAGTCGTTTTATTGTTGGATATTAATATATGAGCCATAATTAATTATATGCAGTGCAACTAATATTGATGGAGAAAAAAATACTTGGTCTGCGTGCTAGGTTGTTCGTACACGTAAAGACCACACCGCCAATCGTGAAAAGTATTTGTTAAAGTGATCGCTTAAGTTGATAGGAGATATGTTTTAGGAAGGATTTGAAAAAACTGTGAAAGCGAGAATTCCGAATATTTTCCTCGCGAGCATAAAATTTTTTATCGTTTTAATCATTTGGTTGAATCAAAAGTTTTCTTTTGCAACTCTGACAGGGCGTACGTGTCGCTGATAAGTAAACAACGCGAGAATCGCATCGAATATTCACACGTGCGTTGGTGGTTCTGTTATGCGTTTTTCGACATTTTTCTTTTCAGCTTGCTGTATCTCGTCAGCAGATTGCGATATAATATCCCCGTTGGCAGCTCGATCAGTAATGCATATTGATAATCTGAATTAAATCATTACACTAAGCACAGCTAATAAGGCGGAAAAACGAAAAATTCAATGAAATGATTGCTCATGAATAATCAAACAGTATTAATATGATACCAATCATTAGCTCACACTTACATCGTGTATAGTAATAGTTTCATGGGATATAGTTATGAGAATACGTACTCGTGCATAGACGTGCGTACAGAAGTGTGCCGCTTGGCTCGCTGCATTGCACGTATAAAGATTTAATAGCTGTAATTGAGAGAAAAAAGACAACGAGTATATGCGTATGCGCTCGCGAGTACATAATTCACGCCGTTATTTATTCGACAGTCACGCATGCGAAGAGGAAGTTGGCATCTATGTGGCGCTAACGAAATCGAAACATATTGATAATCATTGTGGTAAAGTCTATACATTATTTTGTATTTTTCAAGAACTTATAGTTAATATTCAACGTTAAACAAGGAAAATTATTTTTAGCTTGTGCGCCGTTAAACTTTATGGCGTATTTTTACTTGAAGATTCATAATAATTTCCATTTGTTTTTTAATTTATTGAATGAGTTTTCGATTCATGAACATATATGACTCTTGCTCCTACTCCATGTCTCCTCTCAACCCACAGGGTAATATTCAGGATGAGTTGGTAAGTTCACCGTTTCTTCGTCGAGCAGACCCATTGGACCTGCCATTCTTCTTGCGCCGTGGTGCGTTCCTCGGTCATGGCATCTTCATGATAGCGACAGTATAGCCTTGAGCGCTTTTCATCGAGCAGCGTAAGTGGTAGAATACCGGTAATAAAACAGGTGGCTTCGTGGGAGATACTATGAAAGCGGCAGATAGTGCGCAGATAGGCGCGTCTGGAATATATAACTCTCCTACTTCGCCGCATTACTTTATATATGAAAGAACCATAAAAGATGATTTAGTCGAAATTACAGACGCTTATAGATTGCGTCGATTACTTTTCGGTCCTCCGATGTTGAGTATCAACCCAGCAAGGCGCCCGCAACCTTGTTGACCTTATCGCTAAAAATTTTGATGTGTTCATCGAATCGTAGCTTGGTGTCAAACAGGAAGCCGTGGAGCTAGGGGTGATGGTTTTCGTTTTTTTTTTCTACTTGCAACCAAAGGAACTTAGGATCAGCAGTTGTCAGATCCAGGCTGTGAAGGGTTGCTTGCATAATTATGGTGGCCTGGTAAGTGTCCTCCCGTCAGTCGTTCAATTTTTTACCGACCACAATTAGCGCGATTTCATTCGCAAATCCGACAACTGATACTTTGTTTTCGATCGAGCCTCATAATCTTATTGTATATAACATTCCAGAAAACGGGGCAAAGTATGAACCCTTGGGCATGCCCACTATGATGTCGCGGGTCTCTGGACAATCATCCGTGCAAAATTCCACCAACTTGAGGCTGAAATAGCTGGCGATGATCCGGAGCAGGTATGATGGAACCCCCATTATCCATCGCGCTTAATTAAATACGTTCTTTACGTAGTCACTATACCAAATCTTGCCCCTGATGGCCCTTTCAGCGATTCTTAGGCGGCATTTCTGGATGGCGTCGACTTTTTAACAGCCTTTGTGGAATATCGCTGTCGAACTCGCTCTAGAAGTACCTAAACGAACCCGAAAAAAATAACCAATCAGTGATTTCGATAGGAAATTTGCTCAGCTCAGCTTTCCGATTTTTCCGGGATTTTCCATTTTCACCTCGGAAAATGCAAGTAAACTTTCAATGGAAAGATGAGGTCTTTTTACATAAAAAACAGTTGTTTTCAAAGTGTAATACACATAATTTCTATGAGAGATACAAGCAAACATAGTCGGCGCTCGGCCGTCCGGCCGCCCGAACGCGCTACTCGCGGCTCGCTGTAATCACAACTCACACAAATGACAATGTAATTCAACTAGAAAAATAAATAAAAATATGATTATTATGCGTTTTTTTTCTCAGCTTTCTTGTCGTGCAGTCGGATTTTTCGATAATTTTCATTTTCATACGGAAAAATGGACTTGAACGTTTATTTCCTGTATTTCCTAGTGAACATGTAAATGCGCCGACTATGTTTGCTCATATCTCTCATAGAAATTATGTGTATTACACTTTGAAAACAACTGTTTTTTATGTAAAAAGACCTCAGCTTTCCATTGAAACAATAAAAAACGCAAAAAAATGGCGCATTTTGAGATATTCGAGTTTGAAAGTTTACTTGCATTTTCCGAGGTGAAAATGGAAAATTCCGGAAAAATGGACCTCACCATCGGAAAGCTGAGCAAATTTCCTATCGAAATTATTGGTTGGTTATTTTTTTCAGGTTTGTTTAGGTACTTTTAGAGCGAGTTAAAAATTGAGCAATTTCGCTCAAAAACGCTGTTGCGCGAGGCGCTACAAGTTTTGAGATATTTCGCCCCACCTGTGGGATCCTCAGCCTTTCAGACGGCCAGCTATAATTTTCTCTAAAATCTTTCCCATGGTTTCGAACATACCGTCGCTCCAACGCAGGAAGGTATCGCTTCCAATTCTGCAGCATAAAGGATACTTACTCGCGCGCAGAGGCAAAATAAAAAAGATAGCTTATTCGAGCGCGGCACCAAAACAGTACCTTATTCAAACGCAGGGGCAAGAAAGTTTTGACTCGTTGAATTTTGGTTGGCAACGCAGCCATATATGATACAATTTTGTTCTGTACTTGAGCAAAAAAGAGAAACAAACAAGTGAGCTAGTGTAAACTTTTTCAGCTAGTGTAAACATTAGGTACTATGGTACCTAATAATGAAGCCCCCTATGTTTAGTTTCATCCAATGGGCCTTAGGGCCCATTTAAAAAATCATTTTCTAATTTATTAAAAAATCTTTGTGATTTTCTAACTTGTAACAAGACATCTTAAACGAAAATTGCATAATGTACAAATCTTAGAATTAGTCAAAGAATACGGCTGAATTTTTTCAGAATTTTCGAGACCTGCTATCAGCCATTTTCCAAGGTCTCTGAAATTTTTAAGAAAAATGTAAAAACGCATCAAATTTGGGCCTTTAAAAATAGCTGATAGTAAATCTCTAAAATTCTGCAAAAATTCAGACGTATTCTTTGACTAATTTTAAGACTCGTACATTTTGCAATTTTTCGTTTAAGAGGACACATACACCTTAAACTCAAAAAATTTTTTATTGAATTTTCAAGTAGGGTTTTTTCGTCCCTTTCCATTGCATTTTTCGAAATTCCAAAATTTTGATTTTGCCCTGAGATACAGCTGTTTCTGTGAGCCTTTTCCCTATACTTTGAGTGTTAAATGTTTTCTTCTTTTGCGTTTTCTGGCGAGTAGTGTTTTTGGTCATCTATCGTAACTTTCAGAGGGTACCGAATGAGCTTCAACACCAGGGTCGCGTACACTTCTTCAGAACATCAATGGTTACGGTCACTACCTCGGATGAGACAATCGAACAGGCAGATTGCTCTGCATGAGCAGCTAAACACACATTTTTTTCCATTTTTCGTTTTTACCGAAATTTAAGTCACAAAAGTACTGGTTGAGAGTGACCTATTGGTTAGTTTGATCCTGTGCTTAGTTTGATTTCATGGGCCTTAGGGTCTATTTTTTAAAGGATTTTCCACATTATAAAAAATCTTTGTTATTTTCTATATCGATTTAGAAGTATTTAAACGAAAAAATGCAACGATCAAAAGTTTTTTAATTTTTCAAAGAATCTGCTTGAATTTTCCAGAATTTTTGGGACCATCTATCACTTAATTCAAGAGGCCCAAATTTGACTCTTTTTTCATAGATTTTAGGACTTTTTAAAAAGAGTGATAGATGGTCCCAAAAATCCTGGAAAAATTCAAGCAGATTCTTTGAAAAATTAAAAAACTTTTGATCGTTGCATTTTTTCGTTTAAATACTTCTATATCGATATAGAAAATAACAAAGATTTTTTTATAATGTGGAAAATCCTCTAAAAAATGGGCCCTAAGGCCCATGAGATCAAACTAAGCACAGGGAGTTTCAGTATTGGGTACCAGGAGACCCCAAAAAATTTTTGGAGCAAATCCATGACCCGGAGCTGAGGTGGTCTCCTTGTCAGTACAAAATCAAAATTTTGGAATTTCGAAAAATGAAATGGAAAGAGACGGAAAAATCCTACTCGAAAATTCAATAAAAATTTTTTTGAGTTTAAGGTGTATGTGTCCCCTTAAGGCCTGTCACAAGTCAGAAAATCACAAAGATTTTTTAATAAATTAGAAAATGATTTTTCAAATGGGCCCTAAGGCCCACTGGATGAAACTAAACATAGGGGTTTCATTATTAGGTACCATAGGGGAATAGAAAAAATTTTTCAGGACATTTGGTGACCCGCATCTCATGCGGTCTCCTTGTTAGTATAATTTATATGACAAGGAAAAATGTACATATTCGTTGTATCGTCTGCGTAACGTAAAATAGTAAAGTTCGTTATATTACATAAGAATTTTCTAATCTCTGAGATCAAAATCACTATTATGATGGCATTACTGAGCTGTATAGTACAAAGGGCTTATAATATCATCTACATTGCACAAGTGTCGATGTAGCTGTCAATCAGTGAATACATCTCGATCGAATATAATTTTTATTGATATTTATCGTTCAGCGATACTTGATTCATTGTTATTTATAGGTCTTATTGTTATGTCTGTACAAGTGACTGTGACGAAGAATGAATGTGTTGATCTTAGGATCGAATATGTCACGGCTACTGAGCCACTTTACAGCAATATACGAATATCCGTCTTGATTTAATATCTCTTTTTCATTTCGTATTAGCCAATTGATTATTTTCAATAAATAGTTAATACATTTTTTCCGATAATTTTAACAATAATTTTACTAAGAAACTCAATTATATCTATTTTCTACTTATATAACGACTTTGTCATAAGCTGAAAGTAAACAACTTGAAAGTTGTAAATATAATTAGAAATTTAATAAATGTGATAAACTGTAAAAATAATTAGAATTTTAATGTAAATTTAGAAAATTCATCAGTTCTCGCGCTTATTTCTATATTACGGAAAAAAAATGACGTGCAAATTATACACTTGTGTCATATATATCAGGTGCTGACATTGAAGTGAGTGTTATATAGATGTCTTCGACCAAGAGCTGTTGAGTTAAAAAAATTATAGAGATTAGATTCATCTAACCATCTTTGATCGAATATCGCGGCTACGCGTGTAACTGGACTTGCAAAATTGACTAGTTTCCAAGCAATTCTTTTTCTCGATTAAATTCAAGTGAGTTCAATGAAATTTAAGTGAATTTGAAACTAAAAATTATTTTATGTGAAAAAATTCGCGAGTAAGTTAGCTTGAATAATCGCTTTTGTTCGTTTGAATGTTCTCGTTAAACCATAAAACTGATCGACGTTGGCGTTCACAGGATCGTTTAAAAAGAATATGTAAAAAAAAATAATAATAAAAATATAATTGTGCGCACGAGCTTTATACAGGTCTATCTGGTCCGCATCATCTTGGCTGCCATTCATGGCGCCTTGCGGATTCCATTGGTCGAGCGCCATATCATACATTGCCTTGGTTGCAAAAATTCATGTTCTCAGGTTTGTTGCATTACTTTGATTATGAACCCTTTGCATTTTTTATTTCACAACTCTTCCCGATAAAAGGAGAGAAAAAGCTTTGGGACTTTCATGACTTTCATGGATACATTGTAAATCTTACAATGTAACACTAGCACTAGTCAATAGAAATTTGACGGAATTATCATTATATCGAGGTGGTTCACTCGAAAATAGTCATTAAGAAAGCGGCAAAAATGAGATGTTTTGCTGCTTGCAGCAAGTCGTTGTACCGTTTAAAAATGTCGAAGTCTATCCCGTAGCTAAGTTAGCTAACTCTTTGTACGTGTGGATAGTAAACATATAATGTAATATCATAATTTGCAGCGTACGTGACATGAGCAGTCAGTGCATACCGTTATTTTAAAAAATCGAGACGTAGATTTCGCATCGTATAATAGCTAATAATTGGTGCAGTCTTTACAATCGGTCGCTATCCGCTACGTTATAATATTTCTCCACGAAGCTCAAAAAACCTTGGGACATGAGCAAAGTTCGACTCTTTAGTTTTATTCATTAATATGAGAGAAATTTTGATTCGCTTGATTTGACTGTTAATACGTAGCCAGATTTCAACAATTTATGACAGTCATATAAAGTCTTATAAGACTCTCGTGTAATCACCGAAGAACATGCACGATGTTGGTAGTTTTCAAACAAATTATTTTTACCCCGAATTAAATTAAACGAGGATTACTACAAATCTTGTACGTCAAGTGCGAAGGCACAAGCTAGATTTCGCGAGCAGCACATGTTCGTTTTTCATTGAACGCACGTTTTAACGGTGAATTGTATAAGTTTGTGTAAAAAGAAATATTTAATTTTAAATGGAATCGAGAGTCACGCGAATCGCTATATATCTTTTTAGAGCGAGCACGAGTTCAAATATTTTGTTATGGTCGCTGGAATTGAAATGAAACATTGCGCGCGAGCTACTGCTACTGGGCATACGAATGATGATTGTGTATTTTCATAACTCACGTTTATACCGTACACGTTGCAGTATATGAAAAACATAAAATAATTGAAATGCCAAAATTGCCTGCGGTTGATTAATCGAAAAGTTACGCAATGCACGAAAAATAAAGCTGCGCGACAGCAATACAAATTATACGCGTAGTGTGCAATACGTTCAGGAAATAAATCTTACGTATCGGAATTTGATAGTTCAAATGCGAACAGCAGAAACGATATTTATGATATTGATAAATAGCGTTTTCGTCGAAACACTAACGTACTTTGATGGTCCTTCTCTGCTGTCGCTTGGAAACTTACATTAACCCATTAAGTCCCAAGAGGACGTTTTTTTGACACTCATTTCGGTCGCTGTATTTTTTATGTAAATGGGGTCAAAAAAATATACGAGTAGCCTGCTCTTATGTAAAATTTAATGCCCTTTAAGAACCTGAGCTCAGATTTTCGAAAAAATGATCAGGTCAAAAGTTATGGTTGATTTTATAAAAAAAAACGTGATTTTGAAAAAAAAAAATTTTTCATTTTTCGATTTTCCAAACGGAAACCATTTGAAATCTCACGGAATTCGTGCAAATATCGCGTCCTCGATACCTAAACTAAAAGTTAGCGGGGTTCCGATTGGAGAAAATGAAGTAAGAAAATCCACTTTTTTCTCAAGTCCTTCGCTTTTGGGTAAAAATTCTAGAAGTTTTCATTCATTTTTTCGTTGTTCTACCGCCATTTTGTTTGTTTAAACAATTATCTTTGCAATCGGAACCCCGTTAACTTTTAGTTTAGACATCGAGGACGCGATATTTGTACGAAAACCATGAGATTTTAAATGGTTTCCGTTTGGAAAATCGAAAAAAGAAAAATTTTTTTTTTTCAAAATCACGTTTTTTTTTATAAAATCAACCATAACTTTTGACCTGATCATTTTTTCGAAAATCTGAGCTCAGATTCTTAAAGGGCATTAAATTTTACATAAGAACAGGCTACTCGTATATTTTTTTGACCCCATTTTCATCAAAAATACAGCGACCGAAATGAGTGTCAAAAAAACGTCCTCTTGGGACTTAATGGGGTAAATGAGGTACGGATGCCAAATGAACGATTGCTTCGCAATTTTTAATCGAGGTCTTTCCTCGATTCGAAAGAGGAATTCATAGAAATACTAATGCCGTTTGTGTAAAAAATTGATGGCTATGTTTCAGTTATTTTTTGTGTAAAAGTGGCACCGAAACCGAAAAATAAATTAAATGTTATGATGCCGTCATTATAGGCAAAATTAAATGATTTTGGGTATGTATTGTATAGAAACACGACTAATGTATAGGAAGTATTGCACTCAGGCAATGAAAAAAGAATAAGAAGCCCGAGAGATGATACGTTTTTTTATATCGCGAATATCACGTTTTCAAGAAAAAGAAGTTTGTGTAAAAGAAAGCGTAAGTAGAACCGTAGCAGCAACTCCATAATAAGCATGATTTCATGCAACAATGGAATATCTCAAAGAATATAACGAACAAGTTGTATAAAAAAAGAAGACAAGAAAAAACTAGTGTATAGCCGTATAAGCAGGGAGGGTGTGAGAGAAGAACGAACGAAGAGAAGAAGCGTAGAAGTAAGAGGGAGGGAAAGAAAGAGAGAGAAAGAAAAAAAAAGAGATGAACCTACCTGATTTGCCGACCCTGGGGCCGCCGAGGACGACCACCCTGATCCTGTTGACGTTGGTCATTAGCTCGCCGTGTAACACTGCATTTAAAGGTAAAAGAGCTGCTGCTAGAGACGAGATCTGAATTAGGTCTATGTGTAGTATATTATTGAAAAAAAATATTAATGTATAGGCGTGGGCACAGATACGCACACACACTGTTTAGCTAAAGCTAACGATTTAGCTGGATGTCACACACGCGCACAATGCTACAGTGATTACGCGACGACTAGGTGTCATCGTCGGGTCGACGACTCATCATCTTGTCGTTCATCGTCTTTTTCTTCTATTTTGTAGCTCTGCTCGTTGCAACAGTCTACAGCTCGCGAGAGCAACAGCTCAAATGAGAAAATGAGCAGAAGAACCGATTCGTTTCTTCAATCGAAATTTAAATTCACATTTCATATGCTCTATAATAGGACTGACACATAGTAAGATAATTGGCAACACTTCACTTTGTTTCCAACAAATGCAATAAATGCAGAAAGTTTAAATACACTAGAGAAAATATTTGAAAAAGCAATGACCGGCTAAAAGATTGAACGATACTGGCATAAAGTATAACGACGAAGGGATAATACGGCCAAGAACGAAGAAAGATAGTACGGTTTGTCTGAGCGTCGGCGCGCGACTGACTCGAGTTGAAAGTCGTCTGACCGTTCTCAGCTGCAATTCGCGGCTATACGTCTTATACTGTTGCTCGCCATGCAGGCCGTGTTACAGCAGCAGCAGAAAATGTGCCGTGCGATTCGACCGCGTGCACTTTCGCCGCCGCCAAATTCCATAGGTGGCAGCAGCTCACGCAAATATCCCGCCAGCAGAGCCGGGACACGTGTGCTCGATGATCATTCGCGATATGCAGTTGCAACTTAGCGCAGAGAGGGGGCATAATGCATGCAGCTCCGTGATCCAAGCAGCTTGCACGCATGATTGTCGATTCCGCGGCTGCAAACGTTGCCACTGCACTGTCATTCTGATCATCTGGTCGTATTTTTAATCCACAACGGAAATAATCGTTGTTTTGTGCAGTAATAATTGTTATTGCATGAACGAGTTCAATTTTTTTTATGTTCAGTGAACATAACATTGTTCGCGCGTAATTAATTATATCATTTGAAGAATTTTCCGAAAATCGCTCGAAAATTGCGTGGAAACAGACAAATCAGTGATTTTCGATCGCAATCTTATATATTACGCATTGAAGCTGAAAAGTGCCGTAATTGTACTGTTATAGTTATTAGAATGGCTGTTTTTGGCGATTTTACGCATTTTGAGCCTGTTTTCGACGTTTTTTGCACGTTTTTCGGCATACATTGACGTCTGCAGTGCGTTGTACTTCAAAACCCATTAAAAAAAAGATAGTAGTTGACATGTTGAGGAAGCTTTTTAAATAGTTTTAAAGATGAAAGTCCGAATACAGCTCGATTATATTTCGAGTTTTTTTTTTAATTTATTTCTATTGCACAAGCCCCCAGAGTGCTCTGATCACTTTGGAATACATTTTTTCTGAAAATTTGGACAATTTCCAACAAAAAAACTCCCTTGCACTTTTACGTTTGAGTCCTGAACTAAGAATTAATTAAATATTTTCGATTTTTAATGAATTTCGGAAAAATGCTGAAATGACCAATTTTGGGGCCCAATTATTCAAACAATTTTTTGCGACATTTCTGACATCGTAAACAAGTTTTTCGTATTTTCAGAAAAAAATTTTTTATAGCACTGTTTATAGCATGAATGTGAAATTCTTGAGTTTTTAGAAAAATCGATATTGAATTTTTTTTCTACAATTCAATAATCCTTTCATTGTTTGTGACAGTTCAACATTCACTTTAATTTTTGTATGAGCTCAACACCACTTCATATAATTTGATACCCAAAAAATGTTGATGACAGTAATTAAATGAATGATAAAACTTCTACGATTTGTCAGAAGCTTTTCAAAAGTTAAACCATTAACGCCGATGCAGGCCTGTTGGGACCCTTGGAAAAATAATCAACTTTTCAGCGGTTTAGTTAATTACACAAATAATTATCCGTCTTAGTTTTTCAATACATTTTTGCATCTTATGTTTGAGAATAAACTGTATATTAGATATTAATTTGCCGAAACTATCACAACTATGTATTCTCATTTATCAACTTGACATTTAATAAATATCATAAAAAAATATTTTTCGTTTTAAATGAACATAATCTTAATAACCAATTTTAACAATTTTTGTTAATAGCCAACGTAATATAATCTTTTTTTTCAGTTTATTCCAAGCTGATATTCGTTCATAACCGTACTACGCAAGAGAGTTGTAAAGAAAAATACATTTTATAGATCAGATTGTTACAAACCTTTAAAATTACTTACGATGGGCATGTGTACATTTTCATTTTCAGCGCTTGATGTACAATTTACCAACTTTGCAATGGAAAGCGTGCCAATATAGTTTATAAATAATTTTCAATTGTTGATTTACTGTATATTGATATGAATGAATGGATTGGAAAATGAGCATGTATAGCTTATAGATACCTAGAATTTTATTATTCGTACATATATACATCTAATCTTTAAAAATTAATTACTTATATTATTTAAATTACATATACCTACGGTTAATTTTAGGTTGTGAGATTTTCAAAGATTTCAAAGAACATATTCTCATCTAAACAATTTAGTCATTGAAAAAAAGACTTAAAGTAGAATGAAAAAGTTCCTACAAGTTCATTCAATTTGTAAAAAATACTTTTGAAAAATGTTGAATTCTATATATTTTCACAATGATGAAACTCATATATACTATTCTAAAAACATCTTACAGTACAATAATAATAGAATGATTACCTTTGAATTAATAACGTACACGATTTTTGCGATTTCAAATGATTCAATTGAAATTTTAATAACGTTAGTAAATTTTATCTAAAAAATTTTATCATATTAGATACCTTTTTTCAAATTTTTTATAAGTTTTAAACATTTTTTTCAGTAACAACATTTCACCGCACTCGAATCTTATTCTTATAATCAGTCTGATATGCTGATAGAATAAAGGTGATTGCTAAACACATTGTTTAAACATAATCTATAAAATATTATATTTATCTATTCTATACAGCTTTTTCATATTTTCATATTTTCATATAAATTTATATATAATGTATGTATCCAATGATTTACTGATTGGAACGTAAGATCCTAGAAGCAGGACCTTTGCGGCCATGACTTGCCAAGTGCTTGGAAAACGCCTCGGCTGGTACCAACTTTTTGCATGTTGAACAGTGATACACTAACATACCTGGAATAATAGTTCCATTAAATAATCTAACTACAACAATACTATGAACCCTAAAAATTATCGAATCATTCAAGACTTGAAGAATCAATGCAGAATAGGAAAAGATAAGCGTAAGATTCAGAGAAGCTTATTTCAGACTATCATATGCAATCCTACTTAACAATAAATAAAAAATTTACAATGTAGATAGATTGATTTTCTCGTGTCAATACAAAAAAAATTTTGAAAGGAAACGAATCTACTACTCACCAAAGAGAAATTAACACTCATGAAATGAAAAGAATTAATAGAGTTTTTCACTACTGCTTTCAACATTCACTCACCAGACTTCTTAGTCCTGTGCGTGAGTCTATGTGCATTTAATGCTGCAACACTTGTGAAAAATTCATGGCAATTTTCGCAACTGAATTTTTTCAGCTTTGGGGTATTAGAAGTAACGGTTGATTTATCTTCTTCTGATACATTTTTGGTTGTATTCATTTCACCAGCCGTTGTACTATCTTCATTTGCTATAAATTCTTCGTCGGATACTATGTCTTTCGATGATTTTTCAGATTTACTTGGTCTTCCACGTTTTCTTGCATCTCCTTTTGACGTTGACGCAGATTCCAATTTCATTTCAGATTCTGAATTGCTCTCTATTTTAGAAGCGCGACTTCTAGTTTGCAGTTCTTTAGAAGAATTTTCTGATTCAACAGTTTTGTCAGATTTAGATTGAGGACCACCCTCAGTTTTATCTTCGTGAATCAGAGCACCGTCTTTGTCAAATTTTGTAGGGGGTCTGCCACGTTTCTTGGGCAAAGTTTCTATGGCGGTTGAAAATTTTTCTCCTGATTCAGAAACGTCTATGTTTTCAATGACGTCAGATTTTTTATTTTTTTTAAGATCAGACAGAGATTCTGTATTATCTTTGTTTTTCATAACATGAGGACTGGATTGTTCTAAACACGCAAACATTTCTTCCATTTGCTCTTCTACTTCCATCATTGATTGTTCTTTACTAGACTTGGCAGGTCTTCCTCTTTTTTTGGGTGGTGAAGCCGTTTGATCATCCACCTTTTCGCTCGACTCTACAACATCCATTTTATCTTTGACTAATTTTCCACGTTTTTTTGATTCTCCTACGTCTTCTGAGTTATCTTCAAGTTCAGATTCGTCTTCTTTATTTTTTCTAGTGAATCTTCCACGTTTTCGAGGCGTTTTTTCGAGAACTTCAACTAACTCTTCTATCATTTCATCCAAGTCCGGCGAATCTTCCTTCTGATCATTATCTGTTGTCGATTTTTTCTTGGTTATTTCAGATGATTGGCTATGTTCTTCGATAAATGATGTTTCGTCTTTGCATTTTTCTTCCGCCGTTCGTCCACGTTTCTTTGATTCTTCCAATGGTTCTTTTTCTGTTTCTTTAATGTCTATTTCACAGGGCTCAAGCGGTAATTTTTCGCTCGTTTGCTTTTCGTCTTTTATATTTTTATCTGTGCTAATTTTGATTTCTTCGGTTTTATTGTAAACTGAATCAGACAAAAGTTTATCTTTCATAGACGGTCTACCTCTTTTTTTAGGAGGGGCAATAATTTTTTCTCCGGTACTCGTTCTACCTTCTTTATCTGCAGTTGATTTTTTATCTTCCTTTTCATCCTTTAAATTTTCATTTTCTATTTCATCTTCATCATCTTCAGTATGAGATTCGTCTTTTTTTTTGGTAGGTCTACCACGTTTTTTGGGCTCATCTGTAGTCGATTCCGATAATTTTTCTTCAGATTCGGACACTGATTTAGCTAGTAATCGAACCCGTTTTTTGGGAGGACCCGCTGATATCGGTACACTTTTATCATCATCTTCGTCAGATTTATTTTCATTTTCATCGTCTTCGGTCAACTGATTTTCTTTCTTTTTTGTAGGTGGTCGACCTCGTTTTTTAGACTCTTCGACAAGTTCCGGAGTACTCGTTGAGATACGATCGCTCCAACGACCGCGCTTTTTTGGAACTTGAGCAATCGGCCGTTCAATTTTATTTTTCTCTTCCGGTTCTGAGGATTCTGAGTGCTCGTCTTTTGAAATAGTTCTTTGCTTAGGAGGTCTCCCTCGTCGACGTGGTTCACTCAATAAGGCAGATGGTTTGCTTTTACTGTCAGGTGTTTCAGAGGTCTCTTTTTTTATGGCTTTGGGTGGACGACCACGGCGTTTCGGTGGTTCTTTCACATTTTCACTGGAACTATCAAGTTTCAGCTCAATTTCCGGAGTTCCACTAGAATAAAAAAAAATTTAATTAAAATATCGTAATAAAATGTTTAGGTAATAATATAAATATTTAAATAAATAAATAATAACAAACGCAAAAAATGTATCATACCTATCTTCTCTTGTTGGAATTCTTTTCTTTGGTGACAATTTGCTCTTCTTTTGAAGATCTTTATCGTCAATGTTCGCTTTTTCATCGTCACTACTTTCTTCCATTTCTGTAGTGTCATCTTCTCTGTGATCGGTTCTGCGTGGTCTACCTCTCTTTTTTGGTGAATGCGTAGCTCTCACGTGTCGTGCTAACGATACGGCAACACTGAATTTTTCACCACATGCTTTGCATCTAAATTTTTTTTCTTTAGAATCTTCCAGCGCCTTTTTTTCTTCCATTTTTTGTACATTAGTTGGATTTTTCGTGCAGATTTGCATGTGTCGTTCTAAGACTTTTTTTTTTCGAAAATTTCGATTGCAATCACTGCACTGCATAAATACTTGTTTAGATTTTTGCTTTTGTTTTGGTTCTACTTCTGAGTCAGACTCTAAATCATCATTTTCCTTATCACTTGATGATTTTTTACTGTTCTTGTCTGCCTCTTCTGCGTCAATTTCAATAAGCTCAACTGACTGGTTAGTACGTTTCTTAGCTTTGCTAGCCGATGATCGAGGATTATAATCGGGATCATTGGTCGTTTGCTTTTTTCGGCGTCCACGTTTACGTGGTTGGGTTATTTCTTCATCATCTTCAGAATACGCGCTAGCTGGTTGAATTATTATTTCCGAGTCAGCTCGATTGACTACGGTCAACTGCTGTTTTCTAGATCGTGGTCTTACTGGTGTTACCAAAACCGGTGTATCATCATGTTTTTGTATATCTTCAGAAGAATTTAAATTACCATCGATGTAAGAAGGATCTTCATCTTCTTTTTTTATTTTACGATGAGCTTGAAGCAAATTATTTGGAGTACGAAGTTTTTTTGGGCTACTTCTGTATGTGCGATAAACCATTGGCGCTGTGACTGAAACCTTTCTCTGAGTTATTATTGGTGGCAATTTGGGCGAACATTTAACAACGGGTGAAATTTTCGTTATATTTTCCTGTCGTTTGATACTTTTATTAACCCACCATGATGGTCGAATTTTTTTAATCTTCTTAGGAATAGTTTTTGACTTTTCTTTCTTAATTGACTGTAAAGAAGCTTGAAGTTCATCAAAAGTCAATTCACCTTCCGAAGTATCACCATCACAAAGAACATATTGCATTGTTGATTGTTCCATCAATTCTGGTTCACTATCTTCATTATCTTCAATTGGATTTTCTATTTGTAAAAAATTTTTTTTAATTTAAAATTTAATATTATAAATGATATAAAATGTATAACACAACCAAGTTTTGACAAACCTTGAATGTAAGGACTGTTTTTGTTTGGAAGAAGATAAGTTACTTGATGTTCCTTTTTTCTTTCTACCAAATGCTGCGTTACTACGTTAACTATTCTGCCTTCTTGATTCAGTATAGGTTTGGTAATAATTTTTTTCCCTGGACTAATTTGTCTAATAATTTGAGTTGTTCCTTGTTTTGGAGGAGGAACTTGTTTGATCAGTGTAGTAGGTCGTCCTGTTGCAATCTGTCTGATGTATGCAGGTGATCTGTTTGATGGATTTTGTCTAATGATTGTTGTTTGGTTAGCTGGAAATATTCGCTTGACAATGGGTGTTTTTCCTGGAGGATATTGTCTTACGAAATTTCCTGGCTTAACGGGTACTGTTTGTTTAACTCCAGTTTGTCTTGCCACAATGAATTGTTGTGGCTGTTGTTTTCCAACAAAAGCTTGCTTAGATATTTGTTTCATTGGAATAGATTGATTACTAGAATCACTTTTAGATGTAACTTGTCGATTCATTATTTGGGCCTTAGGTATTATTTGTGAATTCGACTTAGCTTGCATTTTGGGCGTTACTGGTTTTTTGATATTAGTTTGTATTTTAGATGCCATTTGTGGATTGACTTTTGATGGTACAAAAGTTGTTCCTTGAAGTTTAGGCATTGTAAGTGAATTTGGAGAAGGAAGTGATTTAGGAGTAAATTGAAATTTAGAATTTGAATGTAATTTAGCATTTGCTTGAAGTTTAGGTGACGATTGAGATTTAAGAACTATTTGTGACGTAAGAGTAGGTGTTGCTTGCGTTCTTGGTGTTACTTGTTGCTTTGGCGTTAATTGTTTGACAATATTTCGTCTTTGAATGGAGGGTAATACACTTTTGTTATTGGCTGCTTCCAAAATTTTGCTGATAGGTTGTTTAGATATAACAGGTTTTAGAGGTTCAATTTTTGGAGCTACAGGCCTTGGTTGTCCAATGAATTGAAGAGCACCTTCTCCAACTTCTTTTTTTATTTCCTCAACTTTCTTTAAGTATTGAATTTCATCTGGTTTTTCTATGTTAGTTATAACTGCTTGATATTTGTCAAATTTAATTTCCTCTTTTTCTTTTTTTTCTTTAGCTAGTTTTTCTTTAGCTTCTTTGCGTTGTTGGGCATTAGGTTTTTTTACTGTTTTAACAGCACCTTCTCCAATAAGTCTTTCAACATCCGCTCTAAAAAATTATTAATATAAATTACTTTTTGAGAAAAATAGCAATATAAAGAATTCAAAAATGAATAGGTGTACAAACTTCATCAAAAAGTGAAAATTAGTTGGTGGTTCCCCGGACTCATCATAAAGAGCTACAGCAAATACTTCATCTGAGTCTTCTACAGCATACAAAGCTAGCTGCTGACCAGTTGATGTAGTAAAAGTAGCAATTGTTTCATCGTCATCTGATTCTGCAGCAGGAGTAGCATCTTCTTGTTTTACTTCTTTCTGATCAGGCTTAAAAGAAAGAAACTAATTAAGGCATTATTTACTTGAAAGTTTTCATTTTGTCTATACATTAAAAATTAATTTATTATTTATTTTTGCTGTCAAATTGACTTATAACATACCTCAGTGGTTTCCTCAATTATTTTATCAGCAAAAGTTTCAATACTTTGCTCATTAGTTTGAGAGAGATTTTGTTCGTCAAACTTTGTAACACTATTTTGAGTGGATACAGTAATATTTTGTTCAGAAACCTCAGAGTGTTCTATAACACTATGTTGTTCAATTGGTATTGTTATTCTCTGTTCTCCTGTAGTTATAGTGATATTATGTTGTTCTGGAGCTATAGTGATATTACTTTGTTCTAGTGTTTGAGGGAAATCGTGTTGTTCTGAAGTTTTAGGTAGATTATGTTGCTCTGAGATTACTGAGATATTGTGTTGTTCTGAAGCTAAATCAACATTTTGTTGTTCTTGGGTGATGTTTTGTTGTTTGGATGTTAAAGTTATACTTTCTTGTTTTGGGTTTATAGTTATATCAGGTTGTGAAACAGATATCAAAACATTATCTTGTTGATTAGATAATGCAATGCTTTGTTGATCTACACTAATACCAATATTTTCTTGAGAAGAGGATAGTGAAACAGTTTGTTGTTCATTTGATAATATAAAATTTTCTTCTTTCTCAAGTAAACTTATTTGCTGTTCAGCTGCTATTGTATAATGTTGTTCAGCAGGGAGTGCTATGGTTTCGTCTATAGATACAGCAATATTTTGATCAGTAGTTGCTGCATGAAGAGTTATAAAATTATCTAAATCATCTGAATCAGGAACAGTTCCTAGACTGTTTTGTACATCAGCACTATTAACTAATTTCACAATTCCTTGTTGTGAATCATTATCGAAAATTATCTGAAAAAAATCAAATAAATAAATAATAATTCATAAAAAAATTAATTTTGAAAATTATTTTACGTTTCCGTATGAATGAATATATTTTAAAAAACGTTTCAAGTATTTTATTTATAATTATAAATTTCATTTTTGTATTTGGGCACAAAACTATCAGTTCCATTGTAAATTGGCTATTGTTCTCCAATTGAAACTATTATTAATGTAAAATTTGTTTCGCATCGTGAAGTATGCCTCTCCATTTCTACTTTTATTTTTAATTTAATTTTGACAAATTCAGTTTTCTTAAAACTATTTTTTATTATTTGTAATTATTTTTTAGCATTAAGAAAATTTAAATTTAAATAAAATTATCAAGAATAATTGCTTATGCTGTTTAAGAAGTGAAAAATGATGCCTCAAATCATATCAATGCCGGAGGCAAAAAAAGGAAGGTAGTACAAATATACTTAAATAAGGTTGTTTTTGATACTGGTAAAAAAAATGATATTTTGACTGCCATTCACACTGTAAATATGAAATTGTGCTGTCTACTAGAGTGCTGTAGTAAATCCATCGACTAACAGCAATAGTAGCTACTATTGGATTTTTCTGAAGACATCTCTAGATCTTTTAATGTTCATTCAACCAAAAAGTCAACATCAACTTTTTGCTTCTAGGGACTAGAACCAATGTACCAAAGCTCTCTAATAACCATTACTAAGACTTTGAGTGTTGAGGAAAATTTTATATTTTCAGTGCAATTAATATATAATATAACAATATTATATTACACAAGGGAGAAAAAGTAAAGAATGTCTCAGATGTAATTGTCACCAAAAGTAAAGCAGAGGGTAATATACATGTGATCTGAGACATTCTCTCCTTCCTCCTGTTTTGTGTATACAATTTTTCTTTATACCTTGACATAAAAGTCAAATTTTCCGACCACGCAGCGGGAGGTAAATTTTAATTTCAGTCAAGGTATGAAGAAAATATTTCATCTTTACTGATAACAAAAATAATTCAAAATACTTAATTTTACTCTCCCTATTATACTACTAATAAAATGACTACCAAAGTTAGCCGCAACTCAATATTTGGTAATCTTTATTCAAGTTCTATAAACTTTTGAATAAATTTTAAAATGATCCAATCTGTTGAATTACTGATAATATAGTACGGTCAAGTACACTTTTTAATATACCAATTAAAAGGTATAATGGCTCGAACTATAACTGAGTAGTTTTTGGATACAATGTAACTATTAGTAAAAAAGGTACAGCATAAAATATACTAAATTCTAATGGACTAAACAATATTTCTGCATAACTTCATGAACATATCTAGCTAAAACGCATTTTAATACAGAGCCACTTCAAGATCAATTACTAGCCACTTTTTGATTTAAAATTACAATGCTTACAATAGTTTTTAAAATTATTCTTAACATTTTCATTGCCATAATAATTAAAATATTAAATTGTCATAATTTTACAACAAGATTTTCAACTACTAGACTATTACTTCTTCACTAGATGGGTATTGGGTCAGTCACACTATTTAGAAGTTACCATAAATAGAAGAATTATTAAAGTAAATTAGTTTTTTTCACAGGCATCTGCATGTTTGTTCATTTCCAATTTTTTATCAAAAATTCAAAGGTCTTAATTATGGTTGTTTACTACACTAATTATATCAATTCCATCTTTCACATTACACATTAGAAAATTGTTTGCATATATTTTACTTACCACAGTGCCTTCCATCCCACTTTGACAATTGCTCAGTAAATCCATATCTGATGACGGATCTAGTTGAATAGTTGCTACTGTCGCTTGACTATTGTTTAGGGGATCAGACTCTCCAGCAACTACAGTCACTAGACCCTTGCTCTCTTCTCCAACATCCATTGTTTAGTTTGATAGTAAATGTCAATTTATTTATGAACATCCACTAGTTTTTTTCATGATTTCCTGTTATATATTTAGTCATTTAGTTATTGGAACAAAAAATCACTTGATTTACAGTAGTACACAAATGTATTCACTTCAACTTAAATAATACCATCTTGATTAAATTAACTAGTATACCAGAAGATAATGAATTTGAAGGTTATATTTTGCTATGCATTGATTATTTTTTGGATGAGAAATAGAATTTAAATGAGAGCATTCCTTTTTTAATTGTAATAATAAAATATTCTTGACTCAATGATGCCTGAACATGTACTATGATATTAAATCCTACTAGAAAAGCTACTGTTAAAAACAGTTCTACTTTTGTACAACTGACAAACTTTTATTCTGAATTTCTGAATTTTGGTTACAGTCAAAATCAAAATGATACAGAGAGAACAAATATAGGTACAATAATGACGTTATGTGCATCATTCCATTTTTCGACTGCGTAGGTATAAGAATAAGAACTAGAAAAAATGATACATATAAATGTCATGTGACGGTCTTTTGAATAGCAAAAGAGACAACGCGCCAGCATCAAGTTTCTTCATTTATTCCAAATAAAAAGCTAAAATTAATAATAAACCTTTGAAAACATATCATGTGGTTATTAATAGATTCGATATGATATAAAATATACCATAAACTTTTTAAAATTTACTAAATTGTTTAAAATAACACTAAGTTATTATTAAATTCTATATTATGCATGAATTGACCGAGTCACTAACTGTTATATTGATCTGGTATACACCCGCCATTTTTAGAGACTACTCTAAACAGTAAGGACGCTAGAGAACAAACATACAAAAATTTCATCGTAAACGTATTTTTTATGAATTTTTGTTTTTATAAAATATACACATCGATGAAAACAATTATTTAAGACAACATAAAAGATTTTCATTTAATTTTATTTAACTATTTCTTACGTTTTTTTAAACCTGCGTCAGTCTCGTTGTGCGTCGATCCTATTTTACAGAGTAATATAAGCTTACGGGTATTTTTCAATGAAATTCTAGTGCGAAGTGAATTTCAGGTCACGTCTACAAAGTCCGAACTTGTGGTCATTTCTGGGTTTCGCGCGTTCCTGCAAGTTGAACAATTAATATTGCACATGAATATTACCAACTACACAAAACAAAACTTTCACAGGTCAATCGTCAGAGTTATGAAAGTGTCAATTTTCGCAGTTGATTACGTTAAGGAGGCTAGAGCGAAAACAATATTTTCATACGATTTGAGCGAGATTTGGATATGTTATAGCTTATAAAAAAACAAATCGATTGGCAAAAAAAAATTTTTTGTTGACCGATCAAAATCGAGAGAAAATTTGCTTCAAAGTTTCACAATATAACATGGGCTCTTATGGGAAACCGTTGTTTTTTGTTTATTGTGATCTTAATTTTCATACGAATTTGATCTAATATGTGTCATTCAAAAGCTAAACTCATAAGCTTTCCAATGGTACATTAATAATAATGCGCGACCGCTGATTTACAAAAGTTATCGCTTATTGAAAAATGTTGACGTACAAGGTTACCGTGACATGACGCAAGCATGATGGCGCGCAATTCAAAATACGAAATACGTGCGTTCACTCTTTTGTTCGTTTAAAAATTTTTGTTT